>CAOJBJ010188242.1:0-13947 GCA_948291685.1 Euphorbia celastroides
AATCAGTAAGTGAAGCAATCAGATTACCTTATCAAGGTAAGGCCACATATCCAAGAGAAACTTATTCAACCAATCAACCTACGAATCAGACCAACATAAACAACACAATTTTATACAATAAATGACAAGAGAAAAGCCATAGTAAGAATAGTAACAATACAGGTATTGATCAAGCCAATGTGCTATGCTTACTCGTTCATAATCTGGACATTTCACCCATAATGGAATCTCTGGAAGAATGTCTTCCAATGTACTCGAGTCCAATTCATGCAGTTGCCTAACCACTGGATCCTGTATTTGGTTGCCCAAAAATCCAATAAGAACATTGAATTTTGTTAGATAAAATATGATTTTAATTTCTTGATCATTAAGATTCACATGGTCATTATATCAAACAACTCATCTGCAGAATTTATACGCAACCCTTTTATCAAAGTAGCCCAAAATTCGCTCAAAACTAACAAAAGTTTTCAATTCAAACTGAACTGATTACATGTAAACAGTAAAAATTCCGATTTCAAAACATAGACATGATTGATTCGCCCTGAAATATTTCAAAATTTTTCTACGAACAAAGTTCAATATAAGAAAAGAAATCATAAGTTGAACAACCAGTCAACCACAGACCAAAACCACAATACCAAAAGAACAAATAAACATCATATTCAAGTGCGACAAAGCAGAAAACGCCAATGCAACAGTCGTAACAAATTCAAATAAAAATAAAAGCGAAGATTGATTCAAAAAACCCCAAATCAACGGCAATCTTCACTCATAAAAGGTGAAAGAGGAAACGAATTCGTTAATTACCTTGACAGATTGAGGCTTAGAATAAACGAAGAAAAAGAATCCAAGAAGAAGACCAATGGGAAGTCCGAACCCAAAACCCAGAAGACCCAATAAAGTGCTCAGAAATCCCATTTGAGAACCAAGAAATCCAAGAACATGAACATGCAAAATGATTAAAAGGAGAAATCTTTATGAATCGAACAGTAAATGGGCGGGATTATATGGAGAAGAAGAAGAAGAAAACAAAAATGGTGCAATCGAATTGACAGCGGAGAAGGACAGAAAACCAAGAAACTGTCAGAACAGAGGAGGCCACGTAAACTGCTCGTTTTGAAATCACACATCAAAATCAGTAGCCAACCCCAAATCCTGCCTATTCCCGTTATAAAAGCTGTTTTTCTTGCAATTACTCTTTTACTCTTCTTATTTCTTATTTTCTCCTTTTCTCTTAATAACAAAGATTTTCTTTTTTTGGTAAGAAATCTGAATTTTCATTTGACCAGAAAACTTCAACAGTAATAAAAGTATGGTGTAAGATCAGTAACTTTAATTTTTTTTTCCAAATCACCCATTTTTTGTCCTTGCATTAAAGATTCTATTACATTTTGTTAAATCCTGATTGAATATATCATAAATTATTTGACACTAAAAAATTTCTGTTGGACATTTACAAATTTCTAATAGATTTCCAATTTTTTAATATATTGTACGATTTCTTGTTCATTTTTCATATTTCATAACTCAACTTTGAATATATTTTCAAAGTAGAAAAATAGAGAGCTTGGAAAACATTCTTCTAAGCATAAAGGCGTATGCTGTTTCAAATTTATGCCACTAAAATAACGCAATTTCAATGCTTAAAATTCAACTTGTACATTATAGGACATCTAATAAAATATTCTTCTTATCATATATACATAAAATGTTTTATATTTATATTCCCAATGAAATCACACAATTTCAATTTATAAAACTCAAATTATACAAAACTATATATGGTACTCAAAATCAGAGTTGCAGAAATCGTAGAATCTCCTTGTCAATTTCAACTAAAATTTAGAACCAACAAATGAAAGAATTTAGAAAATATTTTCTCTATACGTTTTCACATGTATTTAAAAAATCCAAAAAAATCGTATGAAGTTATGCTTGCGATGTACTAGACGAACTCTAACCATTAAATATACATTAATTTCAAACATCTACAAGTAAATTTCTTAATTATATATAACAAACTTCTTTTAAAATTATCAAAAACTAGATTTGTTGAAAAAATGTTAATTAAACATATGTTACAAATTTATAATACATCAATTTGCGTAGGAGTAAAAAATATAAAATGAAATCAATTAAAAAATAAATAAAAACATAAAATGGATCATGCGTTGTAATTTGAATGGGAGGCATATACAACTCATGATCCATTTTATGTTTTTATTTATTTTTTTAATTTATTTCATTTGTTCAACAAAACACCATATCTAAGCAACTACTTTTTTTCACATATATTTCCATCTACTCTTTTTCTTACTGAAAATAAATATAGTCAATTGAATTTAATGAGAAACAATAACAACTCTAAAAAAAGATGAACAAAAATTAAGTCAAGTTTCCTTATAGGTCAAAGTATCATTTGAGCTTGTTAATAGTTTGCAGGATATTTATAGATTGAAAGACATGGACAAATTGAAAGAGAGAATAATTTATTGGAGTTAAACACCAAACATAAAATATGATAAAATAAAAATAATTCAAACTTACTTTTGCAACAAGGAAAATACATCTTTAAACTAAACTTATCATGTAAACAAAAGATAAATAATGTAACTTTTTTTACCCTCAAATAACGATTTTGATAAACTACTATCATAAGATACTTGTTTACTCCATCACATAACTAATATAACATATTAAAAGTAATCTTTCTTAACAGAGATGAATTTGGAGTGTCGTAGGGTAATTGTATATTGTCTAAAGCGTATGCATCCAACCTAGTTGTAAATCAAGATTAAGTGATTCAAGAATAGACTTGTATGATTGAAGAAGCCAAGCATGCGGTAGACAACAAAAAAAAATGTACTATGTGGATTATTTTAAAACAACATTAAAATAAAAAATAAAGCTAAAAAGTAAACTATAAGAAAGAGAAAAAAATATTCATATTAAACTTGTTCTTCATTCTTATCAAATAAACTTATAAAATGGATAAATACTCTTTTTTATAATAAGTCATATGAATAATGGTATTTTATATAGAAATGTATGCTCCTTTGATAATTTTGTTTTTGATAGATTTTTTTTCAAACACATTAATAAATTTGCAATTCATATTGTTGATAGGTTCGTTAGGACTGTCTCCCTTCCATCATTACATTTTAACTGATAATAGTTTTATCTTTAAACTTTAAAGTAAAAAATATAAAAAATAAAAAAATGCTGGAAATTTTCTTCTTTGCTAAGCTTTTCGAATTAGAGGGCGGGATAGGAAAATAATTCAAAAGTCCAAAGAATTCTGATTCCACAAAAATAAATATATATTTATATTAAGAATAAAGTATAAAAAAGTAACTTGTGTTTTTAATTTTTTGTAAAACAGGGTCTATGCTTTGTAAAGTTAATAAAAAGAGGACTTCTGTTAATTTTCCATCAAATATGATAACGTGGCAGTGTTATTTTTGAAAATGCAATATTTTTGACCAATTACCCATTAATCCTAATTCTTCCCAATAACCCATCTAACAACCTAACCCAATAACCCAAACCCTAACCCATCACCTAACCCTAACTCACCGCTGGAAATTCTCGACTCCGGTGCCGGCGGCTGCCGGAAATTGCGATTTCGGCGACGTCAGTTTGGCCGGAAAAAACTTCAATTCTTCTCCTCTTCTCCTTTTCTGTCCTCTCCTCGCCGGTTTGAAGCCCCCACCACTGATCAGCTCAGATTTGGTCTTTCGTCCCCCCAAAACCGCCGGAAAAAACGAATCTTAGGTGAGGCCGGTTTCACGATGATTCCAGGCAATCTCGATTTCTATCCTTCCTCGGCTCAGTTCCTTCTCAATCTTCTAGTTCTCTCTCTTTCTTGCCGATGAAAAAACTTTGTTTAGGGGTTGAAATCGCGACTTGGAGGATTTCGCTGGGAAAAATGGTTGTTTCATTGGAAAAAATCGGGACAGGGTTTTCAAATCGAGCAGGGAGCGAGGTTTTCAGATCTCTTTGGTTTTCACGGGTTTTCTCGCCATTTTTCCGGAGATGGGAGCGGCGGAGATGGTGGTCGGAGGCGGGCTGGTCAGCTGGTGGAATTTGTTTAATTTAGGATTAATGTTTAATTAAAAAATTAGTAGTATTAATTAAAGTTAATGTTTAATTAGGTAATTAATGTTATATAGGATTTTAATTAGACATATATTTAGGGAATTAATATTTATTATAAATTGGATTAATTAGTTTAGTTTAATTAAGAATTTATGGAATTAGGGTATATGGGTTAGGATTGAAATGGGTTATAGGATTAAAAAAGTGAATTTTCTAAATTAACCTTGAGTCACGTCATCATTTTAACGGTATATGGACGGAAGTCCTCTTTTTGCTAACTTTACAAAGCACAGATTCTTTTTAAGGAAAAAAAAGCACAGATCCCGTTTTGAAAAAGGTGAAAAGCACGTGGTACATTTTCTACTTTATCCAAAAAGTAATTACAAAGCTCATCCCAAAACCCAGATATTTTTATTTTATAATATTTATAAATAAATAAAAATAAAATATATAAATGTTAATTACGTATGTTTAAATTTCACATATAATTTCATTATGTATTTGGATTTTTTTTAATTTACAGCTTATTTTTGGTTGTAAAATTTAAAAGTTTAATGTATTAAAACAGAAGAATATAAAATAATAGTTAAATATAATATATAAATATGTATAATAAAACACAATAAAACTAATAGTATGGGAAGCTTGAGAAACTACATAATTCGAAGAAATCATCAACCTATTGTCACAAGGTTAATAAATAATGTCAATGCAACTTATTCTACAACTCAAAGTTTTTCTTGTGTTGCAATCACTCTTTATCGATATGAGATTTAGTCCCTAGTACGCCAAATTGATTGACAAGTTTAATTTAAGAATGCTCATGGACAGATAGATAAGTTAATGAATGGATTTGTGCACTTTATACGAGTTTACGGGCAAAATATAATATTTCAAAGGGGTCAAATGATAATTTAGAATGATTTCAAGTTATCAAATACAGCGGAGAAAAACTTGACGAGCTAAGTAGAAAAATGCTTAAAAGTTTCTAAAATTGTCATTAAAACACAATAAAAAACATTGAATGATGAAGATTATGGGCTGAATAAAAACTAGTGGCCCATTAGCACCACTATGGGCTTCTTCTACATAGGCTCATCAAGTGGCCTATTATCTCTAAGCAATCAACAAACAAGTGAGATTCATTGTCAGCCCTTATATAAAACTTCTTGGCCCAACTATGAGAGGAACCCATATTTGAAGTTCTTCTCACTGTGAATTAACCAAATTACTCGTGAAATGCTCCGTTAAAGTTCGATTTTTAATAAATGAGCTTGTTCATGAATAAAATTTTGATTTCTATTTACTGAACAAGTTGAGCTTGACAATAAAATAGTCGTAAAATGCTCATTAATGTGCTCTTAAACATGTATAATATACCAATTGGCCTTTGGTCAAGTGGTACACCTTCTAAAGTGTTGGTGAGAGGTCTTGGGTTTGAAACTCAGTCTCTTCAAGGATTTACTAATTATTAAAAAAAAACATGTATAATATTTTGTTTAGCTACTATATCTATTAAAAATATACATAGACTAGCATATGCTCTTTGATTTAATACAAAATGGAGATAAACATATACGTAAATGTATGTAATATAGTACTAAAGTATTTATAAAATTTTTACAATATAAAATGCTTAAATTTGTAAAATTAAATGATAGTTTCAAACGTCCACTTCAAAACTCATTTTATACTCATTAGATTTAAAGGAAATACAATTGCTCGACTAAACTCGATTGATAGAATCAAGCTTAAGTTTGGCTCGAGTTCAACTCGAACTTTTGGTTACCGAGCTCAAGTTGGGTTCGACTCAGTTCATTTACAACTCTAGTCTTGAGCAGTTAGTAAACCTTTGACTTCATTCTCTCCCCTCTATCCGAGTATTTTCGTTTTCAATTTCGAGTCAACAATTATAACAGCACTAATTTAAGGACAATTAGATGAAGTAATTATATTTCATTGTTCTTGTTTTTGTATTGGATATTACTGGACTGATACTAGGAGCATGAGATCAATGTTAAAAGCCAAACAAGGACTAAACAATTGGGCCTCCACCGTCATCCCCGACGATTTCGAAAGTTGACATGAAAAAAGTTTTGTATATATAAAAAGTTTCACTTAGAAAAACATAAAATCGTATTATTTATTTTCTCTATAGCAACCATTAGGCAACTTAATCAGCTTTTTGGTGACTACTCTATAGGTGAAATGCTTTTTTGGTCTCCCACTTATGGAAATTTCCTATTTGGAATCTATTCCATTATTGACCATTTGGTATCTAACACTTCCAATTTTTGTAAGTCAACCGAACTAACTCTCAAGGAACGATAAATTCATGCATCAGTAGAAAGACATTCTCCATACTTCAAAATGTTTTATCGATTTTTTTAGTTTTCCGTACTCTTAAATGGACACTTAATGTACTTAAAAATAATAGGTTATGCACCAAATATGCGAATATGTAAGACACTAAAAGGTAAAATGTTTATAGTGGAGGTGCCAAAAAACAATTTCAACAGATTAAACCAAAAAAAAAGCATTTGAAGTATAAAGCACTCACAAAAAAAGGTATATAAGTCCACATTAGGCATCTTGAATACCTTTATTGTGTGATTGGTTGAATATGAATGCTCTCTAGGGCAGAGAGTTGCCAGGCGCGCGCCTATGATTACTAGGCAACGAGGCGTGGCAATTTCAGCTAAATTTTTGTTTTGGCAGACTTTAGTATATTATTTTCCCTTTGAAACTTTGGTTTTCACTTTCTAAGTAGAACTATATTATTTGACATATAAAAACAAAAGATACCCTATAAAATCACTTTGCAGTAAATAATTAAAACAACTTACTTTTTCCCCCTTTTTAACATAATAGTTTATGTCTATTTTTTTGAGGGAAGAATCACCCATTCTTAAAGGGCAAACTGGAATATTTTACATTTCCCCAAAGATAAGGACATGAACACAAAAAAGAGTACACATCTATTAGAGTCACTGCTCAACAAAATACAACAACTTAAACTCTTGAAATGCAAACATTTTTACAAAAAACAACAGCCAAAAAACACAAACTACTTGTAGGAGATCCCAAAGACGTAATAATCAAATTAAGGTTAATTAATCAAAGTTTTTTAAGATACCAAATTACAAAATTATCATCTCTAAAATATTTATCCATCTTGAAAAATAGAATATTCAAACCCATTACCCTATCAATTTCCTTTTTCAAAAAACAAAATCTTCAAAACCCTAGCAAACAGTTGTCCTCATATGATTATCATATTATATTCCAATATCCACATCTCCATGGCTTGAACCTCCTTCACTTCCACTCAAAAACTCCTGCATTCATAAACCGAAAAAATTTAGAAAACCGATACCTGAAACATCTCACATTTCGGTATTTAACTCTAAGTTGCTTCAAGATCTACCCTTAGATAGACCCGAACACAAAAAAAAAAAAAATCAATAGCTCAAAATTTCACAAAACGAAAAAGGTCAAATCTTTTAGCTTCAAAAAAAAAGTTCGGAAAGAGATTTTTAGTATAGTGTGGCTATAAGTTCAACATCTGTTGACTCAAAAGCTTTAAAGGACAAGTTCAAATAACAATCCGAAACGGGTTTTTTATGTGCCCGTCTGGCTCCAAGTATGGCATCAATTGACCCGAAAACTTAAAAAATAAAAAGACTAAATCTTTAAGCTCCAAAAATAGTTCCAGAAGAAATATTTCTTCATATATATGAACATCATTTAACTCAAAAATTAAAACTTTCTACCTAAAAGAACAGCTCAAAACAAGATTTTTCCGGACCAATCGACCCAAAAGCTTAAAAAACAAAAAGATAAATTCTTTAACCTAAAACAACTTTTACAAAACTTTTCTTTTACCTGTGGCTGTGAACTATTGCCAACATGAAGATTATCCTCGTGAGCAAAACCCGGCCTGAATCGAAAATCACCAGAAGACTCATTCTCAGAGATTTTATGTTCAATCTTTTTGGAACCAATGTGAGCTCTTTTCAAACCCAAAAGACTTCTCCACCTATTCGAACCGCCGCCACTTTTCAGCGGCCTAGATGAAATTCCACCGCCACCATTATCATCATCTCCGGCGAGAAGCTCATCTCTGATGGTTCTTTGAGTCTGGTTTGAGTTGCTTTTGAACGGCAAAAGTCTGCCTTTGAAGAACAGTTCATCAGCGCTCATCATTGAGTAATTTGAGACCGAAAATTCGAAGTCTGAAGAAGCAAAATCCGATCTCGAAGACGAATTGTTGTTGTTGTTTCGGTATTGTTGAGAATCGGCAAAGTCATTGGAGAAGGAAATTCTAGGGCTAATTGGAGGGCAATTGCCCTTGTGTTGATGATCAGAGTTGTACATTTCTAAACATGCCATGGAATTTCAAAGCACCATTGGAATAAAAATTTGTCAAAATAAAAGAAATGAGAGAATGGAAAAAATGGACTAACAAAAAAAAATGGGAAGGGTTGATACTTGAAAAAAAAAATAAGTTGAAAAGGGAGCCTCAGCCACTGTTTCAACCCACTAAGTAGTGTTTGTATTTATATCTAGCAAAGGAGAGGTGAAGAAGAAAGAAGATAATCTTGCTAGCATTGCTGACTAGGATTTAACTTAACTGAATTTAATATAAAACTATTATATAAGAGACCGGTTTTGGTGTGGTGTAAAAAAAATATTTTGTCTAATGTTTGACAAGTGTGTAAGTAGATAAGTTTAGAACCCATTTGTACTCTTGCAGTGGAAATGTTTTTTTTACACTTTACAAAATCTGGTCCCTAATATAATTAAAGAGCCTTTAATATAGCTTTAGGACTATCGTGAGCCAATAAAAATGAGGTGTGGTTGAAAACGGTCAACAAATGTCGTTTGTATAGTTGAGTTTGTAGCATTAAATGACAACTATATGTGTTTGGTTATGGTTGCATTCAGTCAGGCACTTCGTAGACGAAATGTTGTCTAGCACTGCAAATTGCTGATAACTACAATTAATAGCAACTAAAACAGTGCAGAAGAGACAATCAAGGAAATGGAAACTCGGTGAACATTTTATTTGGACTAGTCACTTATGCTTCGTTATTGAATCAAACTGAACCGAATTCGTACACATATATAACTATAGCTAGGATGAATTTATGTGACTAAGGCAAGTTTGTAAGAGATTTTACAAAAATTATTTTGTGTTTACAACTATTGGTTGACAAAAGATTTATCAAGATCAATAAATAGCTTAACAGTAATAAATAGCAACCGTAACAGCAAATTGAAGTGAAGATGGCCTCAATAGTTATAGCCACTTCTGTTTCAAAATTTGAATGCATGCATGATACAGATGTTTTTGTCATTACATGTTTATTGATATTTAATAATACTGCCTGCCTTATCAGTTCCTTTTATTTTCATTTATTTTTTACAGTTTTCCATTTGAATGTGTAGTTTTTTGTGTTGGGGAAATAACTAAGAAACTGCAGGTTTTCTTCCACCTTCTATTGAAAACCAACAAAGTTCATAAATAAATAGAACAGTAACAAGTCAAAAAGCCATATGAATAAAATAATAAGATGTGATCTCTTTTTTAGAGCCAATTTTATCACTTTAAAAAATTAAGAAGAAGATAGTTCCTAGGAAGCTTCTTGGAATTACTGTATTCTATGCATGTTTGTTATTTAATTAATATTTTAATTATTTTTCAGTGTTATTTAATCGATAGTTTAATTATTTTTCAGTGTTATTTAATTGATGGTTATGCCCATTGCATTTACAAGCTTCATGCAGTTTGTTATCTTTTGTTTGTTTTATACATTTTTTTTTCAACTCATTAGTTTGTGTATTGTACCTGTTTGTTAACCTTTTTTAGTTTTGCGATATTATATAGCAGTGCGATAACGAATTTTGGAGTAAATGAATAAAAATGTAACGAATAATGCGGATGTTTGGGAACCTACGGAATAGTCATTTCTGCATTTCGAATATCAAATAAAAGTTCAATTACACTCTATTTTAATAATATAAGGGACAAGAAGTTATGAGTAACAATTGTTAGTGGCAACTAGACCTGTGCACGGGCCGAGATATCCGCCCGATCCTGTCCGAGCCCGCTTAAATGGGCCTGGTTTGGGCACCGCAAAAGCTCGAAGTTTTTTGGCCGTGCTTGATTTTTATATAAATACCCGAGCCCGGCCCGAGTAATAAAAAAATATATTTGTTAATTTTTATATGTTTGTATATTTTAACATATTGAACTTTTAACTATGTATTGAAAAATTTTACTAGACAATAGAATTACACGTAAAATTTAGTTGTATTCTTGTGTTGATCTCCTAGTAAATATAGCACATTACTCTTCTGTTGTAATGGAACTTGTAGCATCACCACCTCTATCAGTTTTGAAATACATCAGTTTCATATTACTTTTGAGTTGGATTTTCTCACATCAACCTTTGTCCAATGTTAGGTGCTTACTGTGTTTTCTCATTTTATTTTGCTTCCTTTGGTTTCCGTTCTTAAAATTCATCCATTACCGAAAAAACTATAGAATGTGTAATGTTATTTAATTTATTTAATTTAATTTAATTAATAAAAAATATCGATGGGCCATTGGCCGGGCTTGGGAATGACTTAATAAGCCCGACCCGAGCCCGGAGTTTAAAACATGGGCTTGGACCGAACTTGAGTTTGAGATTTTTTGTCTAAAACCCGACCAAACTCGGCTCGAACCCGGTCCAACTCGTCCGATGAACAGGTCTAGTAGCAACTCAGTTAACAGAATTGTGTAATATTTAAACTAACTAATGATCTATATACTCCGAAATAGTAAACATTAGACATGTTATACCACAACATGGAATTTAACAACAAAGATCAGTTTATGAGAAGCAAATAATTTATCTTTCTCTAAAATAATTTCATATTTTTCTGCCAAAAAATATGAATTATTATTTCAAAAATTGAGCTAGTTTGACCATACTTTGACTTGTTAGTAAATAAGAAGCAAATGTGCTGGCGATACCGACTCATCGAAGGGAGCACGTGATCCCTTTTTATTCAATTCTTATTTAATTTACATGCATATAAATAAACAATTATCATAATTTAAAGGCAAAAAACTTACTTGTATGTACATATTCTTTTTCTCTTTTTTTCAAATCAAATATTTTTCTATGTTTGACTTATCAAATTAACTTATATAATGTAAAAGTTATTCCATTTATGTTTATTTAGAGTTGAATTTATCTTAATCAATCATATTAATGGATTCAACAATAAATTTGCAACATTTATAAATTTAAATACCAAAGAAAAAATTTTACTTTTTTTAATTAATAAAATGTTTTGAAAAATCCGGAGGTGTACTAATTGAATTATAACCAAAGCATAAAAGAAATTGCAATTTTTCAACATAAAAAAAAAGTACATTTACATTGAACGGCACCTTAAAAACATTTTAAATCTTTTTCTTTAATCTCTAATTCTTTTTCCTAATTTCGGCTTATTTTCAAGTATATAAAAATACATAATGTATGTTCTAAGTTTCATATACACTGCTTCTTCGTTCATAAACTTACATATAACTTTTATTCCATACGCATCATCAATTTAACTTCATAAATAATGTTATTTGTCCAACTTGATAAATACATTTAACTACTAATTGGCCTTTGGTCAAGTGGTACATCCACTAATGGTAGGCGAGGATGACCATGAATCGAATCTTGGCTCCTGCAAAAATCCTAATTCTTCAAAATAATATATTTAACCATGATATCTAATACACGTCACAAAACTTTTATATAATTTTTCCTAATATGAATAAACGTGTGAAATAAATGAACAACCGAAGAAAATTGGTGAAAAGGGAAAAAGAAAACAAAAGAAGTGTGGTCTAAAAGGGAAAAAGTGAAGAGTGGGAGAGGGAAATAGGAAATAATGAGGCAATTTTTATGTCTCGTAACTAGCTACCTAGAGATCACGTGGGCACGTGAGTCCTTGCAAGCTTTCATTGTTAAGAGTTGGTCTTGTTCTGCTACATGTAGAAACCACTCATATCATTAATTCTTTTTCTCTTTTTTAAAGTTATAGTAACCAAATCTCATCTCAATCATATACATTCATGTCCCTACCCACTTTAATATTTTCATATATTTTTTCTTTAACGATAATGGGTTTATGATTAGTTGTTATCGGTTGATGTCGAAGTTGGTACAATGTGTAACTGCTTTGATTCAGCGATGGCATTAAGATGTAATGGAGTGAAAACTTAAAACATTTTGAAATGTCTATTTTATTGATATATATTTTCACCTAATGGAGGGACAAACTATTTTGAAAATTTGAATTTTTGTAATTTTAAGTGGCTAGCGGCAGTCGATTCTCATTTAATTATAACTATATAACTTTGAAATTGCTTTAATTATTTATAAGCAAATGCTATGAGCAGTTGTTTAGCGTTGAAAAGGTAAAAAATGTAATGCACGTTATGTATTTTTAATATCAAAATTTTAACACCCTTATTTATAGATTGAGTTTCGCGGCATGGTAAAGTGGATATGTTAAATCTCCCCTATATCTCATTAACCTGGAAAAGTATGAGTTTGGTCCTAAACTCATTTGAAAATAAAAACCAAACACACAATCAACAAAAAATAAAAAAAAAATTGTAGTACATACTTGAAATCAGAAAGGTTACAGCTTGTTGTTAGTACATACTTGAAATCAAAAAGGTTACAGCTTGTTGTTTGAAACAGGTTATGACTGGAGACTGTCAACTACATATATTTACATATAAAGCTGAAACTTTTTGTGCTACAATGAAAATGATTGTGATGATAAGAGAAGAGAGAGTCTTAAATACTCTCTCAGAATATCTAATCAAAATACTTGGTCACCAAAAGAGGGCCTATGTGGCTAAATATGGTTCAAGTAATTAAATTAATAAACTAGTATAAAAGGTACAATCTAATCGATCAAAAGTCTTCTCCCTACCCGCTATATGTCATGTCATCCCCACTTGCATCTTTTTTGCTCCAAAATTCTTCAGGTTTCCCCTCCAATTTTCGCTGTCTAGCAAGGTTGCATTCTGCCTTTCCACAAGATTGCCTCCAGATTGTTGTTTGCTGCAATCTTATTATAAAAATCTTTCAAGGCTGATTTTTTTAACATTAAATAAGCTTAAATTAACTACAAATATAATACTAAATTTCACTCATCAACTTTTCTTTCTACATTGTTACTATTTTTTTCCTGAAAATTCTAAATTAGTAAATGCAGGGTATAGTAATAAATGTAATTAGTGAATGTAAATGCATGCAGAGATATTGGGTATCTAATGAAAAAACAAATTGATAGCTGTCAAAGGTCTAAATGATCTGAACAAAATGCATACTTGTGTTGATTTTGGTGTTTAAACCTGATGTAGATTTGTGTTATTATTCTTACAAAAAATTTGAGCACGAGTGTGTCTTAATGGAAAAGAAGGGAGTTCATCCTATTTGTAAATCAATTATGGATAATTAAATACTTGGTACAGTATGTAGGCATTCCACATTCATGCGGGTTTCGTAGTTGATTTATTTTGAAAAATAAGTTTTAGAGTATACTGTAATAGACATGGCGGTAGCTGATTTTACAATTCAAACTCATAATCTATAATATTTGTGACGCCCTTGCCCAGACTGACAAGCCGAGGGGGCGCCAACGATGCAAGATCGATACCAACACGAGAGCCGACACCTTCCACTCGCACCCTTTATCAAAATTCGATATACTATTCCTTCAAAAACAGTATACCTTTCATTTTTAATTTCCAAAATCCACTTTACCAAAACTCCTTTT
>CAOJBJ010188593.1:0-12640 GCA_948291685.1 Euphorbia celastroides
AACGAAATGTAACACATTTGTGTCCAAATTATTTTCAATTTAATTTGCTGAAATTATGTTTTACGCTTTATGTCCAAATTAAAATTTTGGTGTTATGTTTCACTACTATAAGTTTTCCTCATATCATCGCAAATATATTCACAATATTAGATTATCATTCAATTTATTACAGATAATAGGTGTGATGCATTTTAATATGACCGCTGAATTAGAATACAAAGCTCATTTATTCCATTACAAAGATTAGTAAAGTTTATAAAAGTTCTCTTCTTCAATAAAATCATCCTCCCCTTATAGATTGAATGTTAGAAAGAGAAAGAGCTTATGACAGTTTTTTTCTCCTTCTAAGTTTATACTTTTTTTTATGTTTTTTTGATGTATTTTATTAGAATAATATGTATCAATTATTTTTTCATTACCTTCAATATGATCATCTTTTTCAATCACGTGATTATCGCTGTGTAACTCAATCTTACTTGACAATTAAGTTGAACTTCATCCATTTTTAAACAAGATTTTTTGATATATTTCACAGTAATAATACCCTAAATCTATCTTAATTATGATATTAGTTGATGTTATTGGTTGATCCTCTATCTCTAGCTGATGACTAAGAAAATCTAGATTGCAACATTTATGTTTTGTTTATGTAATAAGTCTTGTCCAATACATTTCTATCTTGCTGTAAAAGCAAGTTTAGTTGTTGGTGCTCGTCATGTGTTATGTCCGGTCTCCAGTTATTTGTTTTTTAGTTTTCAGAATTGTCTATATTTCTTATTCTGTAAATCATGTTGCAGAGTTGTTAGTCAGTGCAGTAGATTTTTCGACACGTAGAAAGACTTATTGTCCACCTTTGATTTGATATATAGACTATATTCTTCAGTAAAAAAAGTTTATAAAAAATAAAATCACCTTAAAATTTTTTCATTTTTATCCACGAAAGGCATGAACGTAATTGTAAAGTTTTGAATATGTTTTAGTTTGGTATCCCGACATGCACTCCCGTATAGCACATCAGGCCTGAAAACATTTTTTGTGGAATTTTACTTTCATTTGGGTGGTAAAATTTTTTCATCTATATATTCCCCCTCGTTGATTTTTTAACTAAATCTTCCTTAATCATCCAAAACTAGCCATGCCGATGATAGAATAATTTGTTTTAGTTATATATCGTCTGCATGACCATACTTACAGCCTTAGTATTGACGATTCCTGTAACAAAGTGGCAATGCAGATGTGTGAGTAAAACTAAGCATGAGGATGATCTATACGCTGACATGTTAAATACATCAAATAATGTCTTTACAGGTTGATTAGTTTGTGTGATCCAAAAGAGATAGTATTGTGTAAAAAATTTAAGAGAAATTGTATCATACACTTTATTTTTTAAAATATTATTAATTTTATATCAAATGCATACTTATTTTTAAATATTATACCTTTAACTATTTATTTATGATTTTACTCTTTTTTTTAGTCCTTTTGTGCTCTCCCTTCCTTCCCATGCATCTCCTCATTTCTCTCTCTCCAGATGTTATCTTCTCTCTCTTCATTAATTTTGATTTTCGAAACTTAAAACCGTCATATCTCTCAAACTGTTGATTTTTTTGACTCGGTTCTTTACAATTTTTTGTTCATTTTATTTTTATCTTTAAAACAAGATCCATGATGACATACTTTTGACGAAAAAAATCGAAAAAAAAATCGAATTATAGATTTTTTCTACAATGATCTATAAGGTTATAGATTTTTTCTATAATGATCTATAAGGTTATAGAATTTTTCTATAATGATCTATAATGTTATAGAATTGATCTATAATGTTGTAGAAATGATCTATAATGTTATAGAATTTTTATAATGTCGAATGGGTTACAAAACGATATTATGGATAGTTATAGATCGTTATAGGTTTATAAATGACATTATAGATCACTATAGGTTCGCAAAATGACATTATAGATCATTGTAGATCGTTATAGGTTTACAAATTGACTTTATAGATCGTTATAGGTTCGCAAAATGACATTATAGGTCATTATAGATCGTTTTAGATTTATAAAAACGACATTATAGATCATTATAGGTTCGCAAAATGACATCATAGATCATTACATGATAGAACTACAAAACGACATTATAGATCATTATAGATCGTTACAGGTTTATAAAATGACATTATAGTTCATTATAGATTAACAAAATGGCATTACAGATCATTGTATGTTTACAAAATGATATTATAGATAATTATAGATTATTTTTGGATTGAAGAGAGCCTTTAATAACTAAACTATAATGTAAGTTGGAGAAGGAGCACAACTCTGAAACAAACAAAATCCGATTCTAAGAAATCTCTCCAAATAATACATGCGGTCAAACAATCATCAACTCAAAATCGACAAAACCCAGTTCCAATCTATCTACGCTATTAATCGCACAATCAAACACATAACCAAACGATTCTAGTGACCTAAAAGGCACAACAACTCGAGATCTCACAATCAAATACAGAGCAAACACAAAACTATACATTTCAGCTCGAAATCATCATCAAAATTAAATAGCAGTAAACTACCTTAGATTAGAAATCGACTCGCTCTTTGACTCGGCCTCCACTCAGTTTTCCACTCATCATCTTGCTAAAAATCGGCTGGATATTTTTGGCTTTTCAAGTGGAATTGACGTCACCGCAGCCGCCGATTTTAGGATGATCGGGATGCTAGGGACTGACTCGGTGAGTTTGGGGTGAGTTCGGGTGCAGCGAAAGCGAGTTTTTGGTTTTGAATAGGCGATTTCAGGGGAGTGTTGAGACGACAGAGGAAATAACGCGGGCTGAGATGTGAACGACGACAGCAAGGCGAGATCTGGAGAGCAACGGTGGCGGAGGAGGCTTTGACAGAGATTAGTTTCGGCGGTGGTGGGGGCTTCGATGGAGAGGAGCTTCAGCGACATCGGGAGCTTAGACAGAGAGGAAAATCGGTGACGGGGGGCTTGGACGATAACGGTTTACTTTGCCGGCAAAGAGATCCGACAAAGAAGAGGGGATCTGGATGAGTGTTGGAAATTTGGAAATATGCTTTTCCCTAAATTTTATTGTCATTTTCAACCAAACTTTCCCAATTCTTGAGAACAGGCCCACCACTCTAAGCCCAATTGTAGTAAGCCCGTTAAGAAAGCCCAACTTAAGATTGAATTCATATATATCCACAAGCCCCTATCTCCACTCAACTTTCTTTTTTGTTTTGCAGATTTTCAGATAGTTTTTCTGCATAGGTTTCAATGCATTAGTTATCAATCCAAATCTCTATTAATTTTAATTCAAATATATGCATGAAGTACAAACAAGTGCTCAAATTAAATAAGAGTCGGTGATTCGACTTATCAACTACATATAATCAAATGAGGTTATTTCGTTGGAAAGTATTCATATATTGATAGTAACAACTGTATAATTATATGATTTTCAGTTGATTGATATCGTTGGAGAGTTGAGAAATGGTATGAACAGTCCAAATGACTTAAATTAACCCATGTGATGATCAATTACTCAAGCTAACTTTAATAAATAAACATGATTACCATTAATGGGTATGGATAACCGTTGATATCGCAGTAAAATTTAGTTGGAAACTTTGGGAAAGTCCACATCCCTATTACATTACACACATGTGCATGTGCAGACAAATTTATGGCTTTCAGTTTATCATATCATTATCTAATGAAATGATATTTTCACATTTAATGTTACCACATTATGTTGAAATTTGAAAAAATTTGTGTTTTTCTTTTAATTGGGGGAATTGTAGCCAATACTAGTTTAAGGGGGTGTGTTTGTAGTTTTACTATTTGGAGTAAAATATCTCTAAAAATACTTTTTTCACAAAAATACTAATTCTTTCACAAAACTAGTAGATCTTGAATTTTCCTTGTTTTTTAGTGGTCTCCGCTACCTCTCTCCTTGTTCATTTTGATTTACAAATTTTAAACGGTCATATCTCTCAAACCGTTGATTTTTTTGACACAATTTTTTCGAATATTTATTCGTCATATTTTTATCGTTAAAACAAGATCCATGATGATATACTTTTGACGGATTTTTTTTCATTTTTTCAAATTGTTGTATTGTTTCTGAAAAAGTATATTACTTTTACATTGTCTAGGTAAAATTATTATCCCGATTTCGAAAAAGGTACAAGTCTTATACCTTTTTCAAAAAAAGTATATTACTTTTACACTGTCTGGGTAAAATTATTATCCCGATTTCGAAAAAGGTATAAGACATATACCGATTTCAGAAAAAGGTATATTACTTTTATACTATCTGGGTAAAATTATTATCCCGATTTCGAAAAAGGTATAAGTCTTATACCGATTTCAGAAAAAAGTATATTACTTTTACATTGTCTGAGTAAAATTATTATCCCAATATCGAAAAAGATATAAGTCTTATGCCGATTTCAAAATAGGTATAAGTTTTATACAAATTTCAAAAAACGTATAAGAGTTGTACAATATCATTATAAAAATCATATACCAATTTAAAAAAATATAATAATTAAATTAATAAATTATTAAATAAATTAACAAATCCATTTACATTAACCCTAACTCATTTACCCATTAGTTTAACCCAAGTACCCATAACCCCATTTTTCATAACCTAGTGCATAAAATCACGCCGCCGGCAAACTCATCAAAAACACCCTTGAAGTTTTGCTCAGTTATCAAGATGAGGATTTTCCATCTAACAAGTGTTAAGTGCTAACGTGGCAAGGGCATTTTTGTCAAACCGTTTAAATAAATTCTAACACTAAACTCAAACTCATTTACCCTAATAACTAGCTCAAATACACAAACCCTAACTTCATCCCTTCCCCAGCCGCCACTACGCCATAGATGGCCTGCTGCAACCAGAATTCCTGGGGTTGCATGAACGTGTTGCGATTTTGAATAAAAAATTGAGCTTTCGTAACTCAATTTGAAAAGTGTAGATTAAGTCTTGCGAGATCTCTGTTAGTAGTTTGAATAAAGCTAACTGTTGCGAAAAAATACGGATGAACAATAAAAGTTAGCGGTGGGAAATTTCCCGCTTGTTTTTAGACGGAAATAAATTAATAAAAAATAAAAAATTAACCTAAAACAAAAATTAACCATCGTTTGCTCTCCTTCAATAAGACTCTTCATGTTTCTCCCCTCTCTCTCTCTCTCTATCTCTCTTTCTAAGGATTTGTTTGGAGGATGGGACCTGATGGAAAGGAAGAGAGGGGAGGTCAAATCTTGTGTTTGGGACGGTTGGACGGGGTAAAATGATGGAAATTGGGAGAAATTTGATTTCGTCCAGATCCCCTCAGTTCCAATAAATTGGTTTCCCTTAAAATGGTCGGATTTGGAAGGAAAGAGAAAATTTGATCCAATTTTGACATGTTATTCCTATTTTGTGAGGTAGATGCAATTTTAAATTAGGGATTTTTGAGTAATTTTATCATTCTTTACATTAAAATTCCATCCATTCCTCCCAAACATTATTTTTAATCAATTCTTTATATTTTTATCAAATACTATCTTTTACTCTATGATCCTTTACTTTACGTTTTTTTGTTATTTTTACACAACTTAATCCCAAACAATGCTAGATCACAAATCCATAAAACCCAATCCTGTTCAATCTTCCATTGATTTTCGGCCAAACACTGATACATTCGCCTTCTTTCTCTGCACTTCACTCTTTAGATTTGTATACAAGCCTTTGACTCTTTTCTCTTTTAGGTTACTCACTCTCTCTTTTGATTTCCAACAAAATGGCGTTGCAGTGGACGATTCTCACTTACGTGGTGGCCGTCGAAGCTGCGTTGGCGGCGCTCCTTTGCTTCCCTCGCCGAAGCTTCTCAAGTACCGTTTTGTCTCTCTCGTCGCTCGTCTTCTCCAGCCCGCTCTCTTCGTCCTTCCTTTCGCCCGATTCCAGCTCCTCGGTTACTCTCTGTTTTATTTCTTTTTGAATTCGTGTTCTTGTTTTTTTGTTTCAATTATTCTAAATTATCTAAGTTTTTTTCGAGATTTAAATGAGGATTTTGTTCGTTTGTGATTATTGTACAGATATCTATTGGAAGAATGAAGATGGCCTGATGTGTACTTTTGAGATCCGCGCTTCCGCTGAGAGGGATCCCTACGAGAAATCGGTAAATCTTCTTAGTTTATGTCAATTTCTCAAACATTTCATGTTTGCAGTTTGGCTTCAGTTGTTGGGATTTGATTATTGAAGTGATGATTAATCGTAAACTTACATGTGTTTTTTAGATTCGAGTAAATGTTAATGAATGCTACTGATTTGATGGCAACATAGTTGCTGGATCTCAGCTTAAATAATTTGTTTTAGTCTTTGTTGTTGCTTTTTGCTACTAGCAGAGCTCTCTATAAAGAATTCCATGTATATGCATTTATGAACTTTCGTTACTAGAAGAATGGGGAACCGGCAAAAATTTGGACCTTATCTTTCATCTAATAAATGCTTCTTCTTCAATTCTTTTAGTTCTTTCATAGCCATTTTAGCTTCATGTTGCATGTATGCCTATTTAGTTAATTATGCTAATGCTAAATAACCGTTCTATGGCATGGCCATGTGGATGGAGGATGTTGTCCATGACTAAGCTATTATGATAAGGTGAAGCCACCTCATACTTCCAAAGAACAGGTCTATTATATATACTTATTAGTGGACATGTGTTGAGGTGTAAAGGTATGTTAATTTAACGCCAACTCATGCTTTTAATTGAAATGAGTTTTAATTGACTCTATCACAGCATTTATGTAATCTCTAAACTGTACTATGCTGAAGTGTAAAGGTTACAAGGTTAATTTTCTTCGAAAATATGAGCCTGGTCTTATTATGTTGGATGAAAAATAAATAAAAACATAAGTCATTTCTATAAGAGGGTTTATGTGACTGTTTTCTATTGATTTGTTTGAACTAGCTAGTTGTTGTATACGTTAACCAGTTTAATATAGATATTAGAAAGAGAAAGAATGAATATACAAATTACATAATTCTAGGTTATATGTGTTTAATCTGTTACTTGTGATTAAGAATATGCGATGGTACAAAAGATTGAAATTGCTGGAACTTGGTTTGAGTTAATTCGATTCCACGGCAGCCTTCAGATGAATCATTTAATTTAAGAGCAAAACTATATAATTCACTTATAATTTGTTTTATAATTTGCTACCCCAATGACTGTCACTAGCCTTTGTTATTTCAATAAGAGTTAAATAGCTTTGGCACTTTTATTAGTTTACAGATTTCAATATTTTAGGATAAAATCAAGATGCAATTTGTATTCTTATAACATGCCTTTTTGATCTGTTAGTGTTTTCATTCAACTATCCCGAAAGTGAAACTTTTATGTGTATTTTTCCTCTTGTTTTATAAGCGTTCTCTCGGTAGTGCAGAAAGTTGAAGATATCAAGACAAAATTTGGTATAACCAAGGAGAAGGAGAGCATATCAGCAGCAGGTACGATCGTTCGAAGTATTATATTCCGGTGATTCAATGAATAAGGCTAATTGATTATGGCAAATGTATTAATTACTAATTGATTCTCTGCATTATTTCAATTTTTGTACTACTGTTAGTTATTGAAATGAATAAGGCTAGAGTATTAACATTAGTGGAAATACCAAAAGCTTTTTTATTTAGTTACATCAATGCTGAAGTCATATGTATTGGTTCATTGGCCAGTGAAGTTGATGTGGATTTGAAAAATAAATTAACACATTTCAATCGACAATCGATAGTTTAATTCTTTTCGCTTCTACTTATTAGACCTTGAAGTTACTAGAAGAATCTTGTACTAATGTTTGCTATTTTTGATATTGTTCTGCTCAAGTATGTACACGTAAACTTTTTGCTGAGATAACTGTCAATTTAGGCTGTTACTTGTTTTGTATTACACTTGTTTTGGTGGGTATTGTTGGCTCATTATTATATAATTGCTAAATTTGGTTGTGAATTCAAAGTTTGCTTTATTTATTCAATTGTCTTATTTATTATTGCTTGGATATGTTTTGGCAGGTTATGTTTGGTTGCTCTGTTCGGGTTGGTTCGAGTGCTTGGGTTGATCTACTGGTGTGTTTCCTGAACTAATTTCCGTGACTTAATAGTTATCCATGTCCATGAAGTGAATTGCCATGCTTGTGTGTTTAGTTTAATATGTAGCTTGATATTAGAAACTACCAAGTGTTGAAATGTTACTGTCAGAATAAGAATTTATGTTTGCTTTACTTGTGTCTCGTCTGTTCAAGCTTGGTGCATTTTATTTTGTTAATCTTTAGATGGTTTGGCTACATGTATGAGATATAACTTAGTTTATTATTTAAGAAATTATTTTATATTAATTTACCATGTATATACGGTGCTCAGATTGGGACTATTATAAAATCTGGGCTTATTTTTATTTATGACGCTTTGCTAATAGTTTTTAGGTGTTGATAATTACTCATGGACCTTACATAATTTGTTGGCAGACCCGCTTTGCTCAAGGGACGGAAACACTTGTTCTTCACAAATGCCAATTACTGTTAAGGGCTTGGTGGAAAAGGTCCAAGATAATTTGCAAGTGAATATGGAGCAAACAATCCTTGTCTTAGCATTGGTTTGGAAGCCATCATCAATTTAGTTTGTTGAACTTATAAATTATGAATTACTTTATGTAGTCATAGCCTTGTATATTGTGATGTATGATGCTTTATGCATTAACTGTGATGGATTATGGAAGAAGACATCTATATATGTTGACATTCATTTCCATATTTTTATATTATTGTGAATTAATCAGGGTTTTTTATAATAAAATGTAATTGAAATGTATTCCAATAATTGGATGGAGTGTTGCGAATTCAACAACCAGATAAGGTACTGCAAATGCTATAAAAGTGTAATTATAAAGGTGTTGCGATTGAGAAAAAAGTGTTACAAAACATATTAACGGACGTCAATATTGACGGAGATGCATTTTTCGCAACTCGGCAAAAAAGGTCGCAAGTAGGTAAAAAATGTTACGCAACGCTTTTTGCTGCATTGTGAAAAATACAAAAAGGTGTTGTGACAACGGCTTTTCGCAAGGGAAGTATCACCAGCGACTTTTTTCTGAAAAAGTGTTTCGACAAACGCTTTCGTAACATATTTAGCACTTCACGCAACATATTTTAGCTGTTGCGGCAGACCATCTATGGTGTAGTGCGCCAGTTGCCGGAAAATCCAAAACCACCAGAAAACGTTGGGAAAACATCAGATCTGACACCAGCCGCCGAAATCACCTCATATTCGAAACACGGCGAACCCAAAACCCAAAACCGAGTCACCGTTTTACACCGGATCTCGCCGAGAAGAAGGTTCAGTTTTAAGGAGAAGGGAAGAAATGGCCAGGGGAAGAAAAATCGTTTGTGAGGGAGGTTCGGTTTTGACGGGGAGAGAGAAACGACCAGGTGAGAGAGAAAGTTCTCAACAGGGAGAGAGTTCGTCGTTGGTGGGAGGTCAGTGACGAGATTTTGGCGGCTGGAAAGTTGGCGGCGAGGATCTGGCGAAAATGGCAGTTGAGAAATCGACGGGAGACGAAATCTAGCAAATTTTCCTGATAGATTTGGTTTATGCCTTTTTTCTAGTGAGTGTGCGTTTTGTGGCGGCAATGGCTGTGCATTTTGTGGCGACAGTGGCGGGTGAGCGGCGATGAACGGAACGGAAGAGGGTCTGTTTTGACGGGGAGAGAGAAGAATAGCGAGGAAGGGGGTCGGTTCGCCGGAATCTTTCGCAGGCGGCAGAACAAAGCTTTGAAGGGTTTGAGAGTGAGTTTATTAGGGTTTGAGTTGGCTAAGGCCATCTCCAACCCTACAACACCAATTTTACATAAAATTTCATTTTACACTACAATTTAGTGTTGCTACAGTACTACAATTTCCAAATCTAACAAATTTCCAACCATTCACTCCAAATTTTACACCAAACTATAATAATATTATTTTATTATTTCTATCTAACACTTTTTATTACTATTTATTTACTTTTACCTAACATTTCATACCAAACCACTAAACAACAAATAAAAAAAATAATATAATATGATTTGGTGTTGCTACAGTACAACACTAAATTTGATGTTTTATTGTAGCAATACCAAAATTTGATATTGGAGTTTGGTGCAGGGTTAGAGCAATTTTTAGACCAAATCCAAGATTTAGTGTCCCATTGGAGATGGCCTAAATGGGTTAGGTTTATTTGGGTAAATGGGTTTTAGGTTTAAAAATACTATTTGACCATTTTACCTCTGTGTCATATCAGCACTTAACAGCTGAAGGATGAAAAATTTTCATTTTGATAACGGTACAAAATTTAAGGGATGTTTTTGAACCTTATAGGTGTTTTTGATAAAAAGTCATGTCTCATTGAAGTTATCGTTCTTTGTCTTGTACTTGAATTATTTAAATAAAATAATGAAATGGTTTCTTCAACTTTTTCCTTTGAAATTTGAATTGTCTTAACAAATGGAGGGATATGTAAGATTCCAATGACATATTAATAAAATTCAATCAAGTCTGAAATAATTAGAAATCTACTTTATAGTTACCCAGTATGTTTGAACTAAAGAAGTTTTGTTTAACTTGATCACTTTTAGGCGATCTTTTTAATCGTGGATTAAATTTCTAAGAGTGATTGTTCATTTGATCTTGACTCATGTGTGATGAAAAAGCAACTATATCATATAAGTGAAATGCAGCCATCGGGCAAGTTCTTCGATATAAGTGAAAATTAAATTACGATTGTATTTTTTGTGGGATTTTTTATTACCCAACTTTGGATTAATAGCTTATTGCAGTTGGAGAATATTGAGTACAATTTAAGCTTGAAAAGCAGCAGAAAATGGACAAAATAACGTTTGATAACTAAACTTGAAAGTTTCAATAACTAAATAGATATATTCACCATTATAGTGTATAATTAGTTTTCTAAATGATGAATATAGTGTATAGTTATTAATATTATAATATGTACAAGATATTATATAATTTAGAATAACAACAAAAGATATTGGGCCCATATTAATTGAATACCAAAAGTCCCAGAGAGTACCCGACAAAGTGGAAATCCGATAATTGGGACCACAATTTCTCCAATTATAATTTCACCAAAACATTCTCTCCTTATTTTTAAATATGATTAAAAAATATTAGGCTAATACAACCATCATTAGCGTATGCGATCACTTACATAGTAACATCTTTGATTTTTTAATGGCAAGAATTATCTATTGTTTATTTTCATAGTTTTTTTTCCCCAAAAGGTTCTCCATTTGGACTCATCAGTCATCACTGACTCTAATCAAATGTTATATAGACGACACGCATGAATGTAATGACCGATCATTTAACTTCATTTACGTTTTTAAATAATGTTGTTTTGGATTGTATTTTTATTTTAAAATTATCTTCATAAGTATGCAACAGACATTTATCAATAAATGTACACATACAAAGAAAACCAGCTATAAGTTGTTATAAATAACCAATTAATTTTTGGTTAAGTGGTACACCTTCCAACATGCTGGTGGGAGATTTTAAATTCGAAATCCAGCATTTTCAAAGATTTATTAGTTATTAAAAAAATGGTTATAAATATTAGGTGAATCTTATGATTACGTTATTCTTTATCATTACATATTATTTAACACTTTATTTCCATTAGACTAAATTTAATTCTACTCAGCTTATAATGATAAAAATCAATACAATGGTTATTTTTGCTAACAAATATAATAGATACCAAACTCAACAAGCTTTGAGGTGAGCGTAAATGAGTTGCACTTGTGAATTAAGATTCAATACAATTGCACGATGAGCCTCATAGTTTACGGATTACAACAAACTGTAAGGGTTTTACTGCAACATTTGTTATTCCTGAAATTTGGTTTCACAAACTTTTTATATAACATCGTATTCAGGATTTAGATAGCATATTTTAATCCATTATACTAAAATATTGAAAACTGTCACAACTGTTTTCTCAAAATTATATTTTGATGCTTTTAGGAAAAGCTTCAAAGTGAACTTTCATAGAAAGCAACATAAAAAAATAATTCTAAACAAATACTTAATCGGTTTAATTTTTCAAATATATCATGTTTTAATTTTTTTTTCCACTTACCAAAATCTAAATGGTGAAGGAGAAAATTGATGTAATTTTTTAAAGTAATAAGGAAGCTACAAAGTCAATCTAAAAGTTTGAAAAGCATTGTTCGGTGATACAATAAGCCGGAACTCTTTCAGTTACCTTTCGACACATTGGTAATTATAATATATTGTGCAGCGTAGAGGTGTGGATAGATACCAAAAGACCTAATTTTGAAGCCCCTCCTATGTCCCCAACTTCCATGCGAACTTGTTTCCATTTTCTTTTTGGGACCACCGTTGAATTGGCAAGAGTTCATTTTAGCACTAGTGATTTTCACACTCGTCTGGGATTCGTACAGAAACATGTTAGGAATTGGACAATGTGAAACTACTTGGCTTCAATCTTGTACATGTAGTTGTAGTGTTTCACATGTGTTGATATGTCTCTCTAGTCTTCACTAACTATATACACATATATGTACAC
>CAOJBJ010188816.1:0-14702 GCA_948291685.1 Euphorbia celastroides
TGTTTATGTGGAACATGTGTTTCTACTTTTTCTTTCTCAGGTTCAAACACCATGGGAGAAGGAAGCACGGTGTTTCTAAAAGATCTATCACCTTCAGCTCAGACAAATATAAACACAAAGTTCATACTCCTAGAGAAGGGCATGACAACATTGGAAAGGCAGAACAAGACATGTTTGGCCCTGGTGGCTGATGAAACAGCTGCAGTTCATTTCCAGTTGTGGGGAGATGAATGTGATGCTTTTGAACCGGGCGACATTGTGTGTTTAGTCAACGGTATCTTCTCCTACATCGGAGGAAACAATCTCGTTCTGAGAGCTGGCAGGAGAGGCAACATTAAAAAGGTCGGGGAATTTACTATGACATATGTTGAGACACCCAATTTGAGCGAGATCCGCTGGGTTCAAGACCCGAACAATTCAACCCAATATGTAAAAGAGGCTACTATTTCCAGCCATTCGCGTATGTTTCCTCCTTCAACTTGACCCAAAAGTACAACAAATGTTGAATATTCGAATGGTTTGCATGTACTATCCTTTACTGCTCTAGTGATATTATTGCATATCGAATGAATGTCCAAATTCCAAGATATGCTAAAAATTTCCGTTGCCTGTGAAAAAGCTACTAAATGGTAAAGATTGTGCAGAAGCCAATGGTGATCAACAACAGCTGCCAAATAAATTAGTCTTTTCATATAACCAATTTAATAATATGGACAAAGAAAACCTCATGATTGTTAAGTATTACAGAAGACAAAACTAGGCCAACATAAATTATCAACATGGGAGTAAATGCAAACACAAGGCTGTTGTAAATGGTACAAATGTTACTTAGCTGGTTCCAGCTAAACCTAGTACATTTCAACTCGTATACTAGAAAGTACAAACAACACAAACACGAAATCTGTGACAAGGCGAGATTCAGCTTCAAATGAAGGACTGGCTTTTGGGAAACAGGAACCTGGTGCTGCGAGTTAATTACAAAAATTGGGAGGGTAACTTCATATGTATGCAAGTGAGTTCCTATCGAGATCAGGCTGCGGTCGACCCCTTGTTGGTGTTGGAGGTCTTTGGATGTTAAGTTCCTGCACACATCACAAGCATATAGCAAATAAATCTCGGTCTTCGAGACATTTATGTTATTTAAGCACGAAATGAAGGGATGCGGCTTCTACTTTAAACTCTATTTTTACGTTGTTTCCTTTGTTTATAGAGTTGTTACAGTGAATTAAACCAACCCTAATCCAAAAATGGAGAAGGGCATATGATATTCTTCACTAATGGCCTACTCCAAATTTGGAGTACAATTGGACTTCGAAGATACTCCAAAAATAAAAAATAGTCCAAATTTGGAATACAATTGGACTTCGAAGATATTCCATAAGTAGAAAATAGTCCAAATTTGGAGCGCCATTGGACTTCGAAGACATTCCAAAAATAGAAAATTGTCCAAATTTGGAGTGCCATTGGACATGGCCTGAGTGTTGAGGAAGTAAAAAATAATACCTGCATCCATGTATCGTCCATCACACGTTCTGGTGAAGTCTCGGGAGATTGAAGGGGCGGTGGCAAGGGGTGAATCAATTTTGGAACCACAACCAAACCCCTGCCAACCACCAGTATTGCTCCCGCATTATTTGCAGTCCCTGACCGATAGACACAGAGCGAATTAGATGGACAGAAATTAATTAAAGAAAAAAGACCAAAAATATGCAAAATAGAACTACTTTAGCATACCACAGTAGTTAGTGGCTGAGAAAAGCGTTATCAATTGGCCTTGAGCAAATCGTTCAAAACCATCCATGACACATTCATGAGCCCTAATGATCAGCTGTAACTTATTTTTCTTGCAGAAGTCTGTAACTCGATCAGGCTGCAATTACAGGAAATGTGAAAGCTTAATTCCTTATCAGATTTCAAAAAAAGGCAGCAAAAAGATCATAACATACCCCGAAAGTGACAAGACCAGGACCTCTGGCATTGGGTCTCAAACCCTCTACACTGTCATTTTCAGTTGGATCAGACCTGAGAAAAAAGGGATAGAGAAGTCAATTGAAGCGATAGAAGTGGAAAAGAGTAGACATCAAAGTTGGACATACCATAAAAGATCCATTAGGATTATCGATCCAGCATCCATTGTTATAGGCCTTTCAATCTTTTCTATTTGCTCCACTGAATGAATAGATCTACCAATGCCGCCATGCATACAAATGATTTTCCTCTCAATTAGGGCAGCAAGTGGAAGATAGTTGAAAAGCTGATTAAAACGAGTCCATGCCCATATCCCATCACTCTCTCCCTGCAATCATTAAGGATTCAACGCCACAAAACTATTGACAGCACAACAAAGACTGAGAGGATATCACATTTCTATCCATACCATCCTCTCAATGCATTCAAGGCGAAACCCAAAAAGGGCATTTATGTCAGCAGCTTCATGATTTCCCCGTATCAGATGAACATTCTCAGGGTTCTCAATCTGTAAATACAATAACAGGCGCAAAGTGAAATACCATAAAAAGATGAAATTAGTTGTCAAGTCCGGTCATCAAATGATTTTACCTTAAGCGCAAGAAGCAGAGTTATAGTTTCCAGGCTGTGCTGTCCTCTATCAACATAGTCTCCTAGAAATAAATAGTCAATGTACCTGCACCACAATAAACAATGGGGAATATCAACTTCCTGTAATCATTCGTGAAGCATCAATTATAAAGGAACAGTATATCAACCAACATTTTTGGTGAACACAATCAATACCAGACAAGAACAAGGGCTTATATATTGCCTTGAACTACATCGAGGCCCCTGTATATACAATGAGCTAAAATTTGAAATCAAGGCAGATTTGTGTTTCTTTCACTAATCTCACCAGCATGTATACATAGAATCTTTGGCCAATTACAATAACTGAGACTAGTTTTGCAAAAATAACACTGGTTCCTAATACTTAGAACGCATCTGACACGTGAACTTATTAATTTAACTTTTAAATAACTCCATAGTCCATACGCTTTACTGATAGCCTACAAGGGTGAGAAAAAACTCGATGACGACTAAATTTCCCAGATAATAAAAAACGATCATAGCTACATCTCCAAGGAGGGTTCCTTAAGACAATGGGGGTAAAGGTGTCATTGTAGATCTCATTCTTTTTCCTTTCACATGTGCTAACGAGTAGTGGAACATAAAATGCATAACTGTGTTTGTACCATGGTCAAATTTCACGATCTTCAACAAGAGCAATGCTTCAACGTCACACTATTGTTTATTTAGCACAAGTTACTGAAACAGTACATCTGCAAACTGCAAAACTTTTTTCTGAAACATCTGCAATTGTTCTAAAGATTTCAAAAATAACGATTATTTGATAGGTCTATCTCAGATTAAAAAATTTCAACTTATAGGACCCCTTGAGGCCTACCTCTATGCATCAAAAACCACAGATAACCCACATGCAAATTAGCATATGAAGCTTCCATTAATCAATGTTATGGATTACAAGAGCTGGGACACGATACTTACATAATGTCTCCGGCAGTGGAAGGAAATCCATATTCATCAAACAAACGCATCAAATCACCAAATTGTCCATGAAGATCACCGAAAACTTTAACAGGAGCTTTCAACTGAAGAACAGTGGGCTCTTGCATAAAGATCTGCTCAGCAGCATAGCAAAGCTCACCAATTTCATAAGAATCCAGGAAAAATCTCCGATTAACAGGAGCTTTCCAATTCCGAGGCCTAAGCAGAGTAGAAATAATCTGCCAGATGAAAAAAAAATGAGCTAGTTTTTCAATACATTTAATACAACCACAACGACACTTCCACCAGAAAAAGTAATGCTTTTCTTACAAAGACAATATGTTTGTCTGAAAAGAACAATGCCATGATCTTACCTTCTTGTGTAAGCCTTGAGGAGATTTTTGTCTAATAAACTTTTTGGCTGGATATGGTGTGTCATTATTCACGGGAACCATTCGTCTGCTCTCATTTTCAAATTGATCCAGCGACAGTTGCCTCACCATTCCACCAAGGTTCCCTACAGTCTCTTTAGCAACCACAACCTGCAACAACACCAAAATAAGATTTGCACCCTGGTAATTGTAGGACCCACACATACCAAGCCAATAAAAGATGACATACAGCTCTAGGATGCAGGCGAACATCACCCTCAGTGTCACTTCCATCAAATGTTGTCTCTGCAGCTTGTGATCCCTCATCAGATACAGATGTACCTTCCGCAGAATTGGCAGAGGCTGCCTGGGAAGCTTGCCAGACGGCATTAGCAACCTCAGCCTCAGCAGCCGAAGCCTCTCTAAGTTTCTCCATTGAATTATTGTCTATGTTGCTACAGAAGAAAAAAAATAGAAGTTTATATGGGATGATTTAAGTATGAAAGGTACCAAACACAAGCACAAACAAGCATGCAACACCAAGATAAAAGGAGATGGTAAAAACCTGCCACCATCAGATGAAGGGGTTTCTGATCGGCCATCTGAATATGCTTCAAAAGGATTTGAATTAGTGTGCCTCATTCTGGGACTTGTTATAGATGAGGCTCTCTCAGATGTTAATAAAGGAGAGTGGATGTCTGATTGAAACGGTGAATTTTCGGCGACCAGAAAATCATCTAGAAGTATATCTGCAGGGAACATATTAACAGGTTATGAAATGTGGGAGTCTTACATTTAAAGAAATAAAATGTAATGACACCGTCACATTTGAAACTTCCCACATTGTTTCACTATTCACGTTTTGCAGACGGACAAGCATTAATGCAAACCACCACACAAGTGAAACCAATAAACCACAAATGCAAACCAAATATTGGCGCAGTGACTATCATTTATGATCAAACAATTACCTCCTCTTAGACCGCCGTAGACATAGATGCGGACACCTACGGAAGCTGATGCATGGCGGCACCGGCGCATTAGGTCCAATGAAGGATCGTGATCAGCATGTCCCTTACTGGTTTTTGATGAAGTCACAGGCCCATTTTTATCCAACCAAATGCCAGCAGCAGTGTCCAGCACTGAACAAATGGAAACAAAACTCAGATCAAAGAATTTATATTTGGTAAAAGTCCCTCAAATACTGAAAGATTACCTGCAACAGCTGCTTCCCCTTCAACTGAACGTCCCCCCTTTAGAACACCTCCAGTAACGTGCAACCGTGCACCGACAAATACCTGATAGTGAACCAAGCCAAAGACACCTATTGATGTTAGTATGGAGATAAATTTTTAAAAGGAAAGAGAAAAATTGGCCATAATATGTTCAGATTTAGATCATAACTTTAAAACACAGCTATTGTGAGGCGCAGAACTAATAAATATGAAATCCTAGTCATATTTCGTCACTTACCGCAGCATGTTGATACCTCAGTGAGGGAGATACTCCCGGAGCAAGAGTCCACTCCCACTGACCATTTCTATGCATTAGAAGCCCATAAGCATCTCCAAGTGCCTGCTTAAGCACATTAACATAGAATCAAAAGGATGTAGCAAAGCATGCTACCAAAAATTTAGAAATAAAAGAAAGAGAGAGAGAAACACTAGGGTAAAAAAAATAAAAGCATCAAAATGTCATTACTTGTAATTTACTGCCAAAGGTTGGTTGTCTAACAATTGCTCAAAAGGAAAACAGAATGCTCTCAGAAATGATAATAAAAACACCAGATTTTCAACAGCCGAGAAAATCAAGCATTATTCATGTCTTGTCTATTGAAACTTACTGGTTGTTTCATCAAATCAGAAGGAACAAAGAGATCTTTCATTGACTAATCAAAGTCCCAATTTGTAATCATCTCATTGTAGGCACAAAGAGTTCATTCTCTTACTAATTGAAGTCCGAGTTTGTTAGAAATATTGAGTTCATACTTTGACTAATTCGAGAATTGAACAATGCTTTGAAGAGGGGAGATAGAGGATACCAGAGAGACAAATACTAAGTTGACTTCCTAGAAACGTTATAGGAACTGGCAAACTAATTAAAATCCAGATATTAAGCAACAATTTGATATTTGAACGCTTGGAAATGAATCCCATGAAAGAAAGAGACTGTACCATGCCAGAGGCATCCCTTCCACCACAAAGCAAAAACATGCCATCAGAACGAGCACTAGCTGTAGCATACCTACAATGTAATAATATGCCATATCAAATCTTAAACTTAGTAAAACAAATCAGGAACTGATAACTTTAGCATCAATGGCCAACTAAGGAGACTTACATTCTAGCAGAAGGCTTATCACCTTCAGGATTCAGCCTTTGCCATGCATATGGCTTCTGAGCAGTGTCCAAAGCCCATGCATCAGATAAAACTCTTTTCCCTGTAAATTAAGAGTAAGTACAAAATTATGCATCCTTGTGATGCAAGTCAAGATGGATAATGAGCATATCATGTTATCAAGTACTGACGGAGTATGAGACTTATCAGATGGTGATCACAATCCTTATATGTAAAACCAAAAATTGCCACAAATATTAATAAGTGCAATCTCAAGCAACATATCAACAGTCATCCTCCAAACATTTCTTTACTCTTGTCCTAGACTCCTAACCCTAGAAAAATAGATTGGTAAATGTACATTGATTTCTAACTCCACCAATTGCTTGTATTATAACTGTCCTCCTCAAATCATGATCTAAACGGATATAAGGTTTCCAAGCCAGATGAATATTTAAAAGCATGTACAATAGCTAGCTCTAGAAGAACAGATAAATCATATTAAATTTCATGTTCAATGTTATTTTTCCAGAAAATAGTAAAATAGAGATTAACACGGAACTTTTCAAATTATCAAATACCCAGGTTACCGCCACTTGTTTTGGTAAGTTCTTATGGAAAAATAAAAATTAACAGCACAATTGATTCGCAATGCTCCCTCATAGAAGGTTTAGATTTATTATCCTGAGCAGCATGTTTTCTAAACCAATAATCTAGATGCGAATAATCCGTCTGCATCACTCTAGATTACAATATAAATGCCTCTACATCGATCATAACTGATTTGCGCGAAAAACAATATACAGGTTTATCAAAAATGGATTTTGCAATGATAGACCACAAAGGAAGCGAGACGAAAATTGCCTCAAAGGTAATGGTAAAAGCAATGAAATGAACTTTTCAGCTCTACCAAACAAGAAGATGAGAGACGAACGAGAGCATCAAAGTCTAATCTCGTATACCAATTCACAGAATATAATGCAGGAAAAAAAATGAGTACCATCATTCCCGCTGACAGTTACTAGGAACCGTTCGGCAACCAAGTCCATTACATGGCCATATCGAGGCCCAGGACCCTGTCCCTGCACAACCACTCTGAATTTGCATCAAAATGAGCAACAATCAGTCCACATCCACAAAATGCCAGTAGAAAAGGGAATGCTAGCACAATCACAAGTCAAGAATTACATCAAACTCACCGGTGCCACTTGAATTTGTCATTTGTCAAGTCAAGGACATAGAGATCATCAGTAGAATGCCCAGCAGGGCCTATCCCACCCTAAAAAATTGGACACCAATCCATTTCAAATGAGAAAAACAAAACAGAGTTTAAAATCACTTCTTCATCACAAAAATTTCCTCCATCACCTGAAAAACAACCATAGTGCCAACTGCAGCTGCTGCGTGTGCTGCCCTAGGAGACGGAGGGTCCCCCGCAGGCCGCATCCTAACAAAAAAAGCAGACGCACTTTTCAAAATCAAAACAAAACTCAGCTAGCGAAGGAAAAGAATCGCAGATAGAAATTGAGATACCTAGTCCATTTTCTCGTAAGAACGTCGTAAGAATGAACAGAATTGGTAACTCCAGCCAGTCCTAAAAGAAATCCACACACAAACCAATCAAACAAAACCAGAAAAGAAAAAGAAACCAAGAGATAAGATCGCAACTAATCCCGGGAGCAGTGGAAGAGCCGCCGCCCTCAATAGCGGTAGCGCCGCCAAAGAGAATCAAGCGAGGGCCGTGAGTGTTAGTAGCAGCAACAGCAGTAAGAGTATGACCGCATCGGGGACCCGGAGCATCTTCATCGGTGTCCCAATAGGTCTCCAGCGGCCGATAAGTAGGGGCCGGGTGTAGCCATGACTTGGAACCCATAGCCAAGCTCACCCGGAGCTAGGGATCGCCCAGATAGTCAATTGAACAAACGAAACCGAATTTTTCAAAATTCAGATTCAAGATCGGAGCAACGGCGGCAAGGCTGGCCTAAATGCTCCAGACCATTGATGTTATTAATTAATTGACGAAAATCAGGATACTGTAGGAGTAATAATGGAAATTAGATTAAATAATTCGGGGAAAATTGGAAATTGAGAGTGAAGGGAGGAAAATTTGGAGAATTTTTGTGAATTGAATTGGTTTTCTGTGTTCTTCGAGATTTTTCTTTTTTTGGTTCGGACCGGTTCGGTTTGGTTGAATGGAGTCAACTCTGAACCGTTAGCATTTGCTTGTGTTAGTTGAGGACAACTGTCAAATTAGTGCTGCTGCTTACTTTATGCAATTTCTCTATTTAGTAAATTAAGATGAACTTAGTCTTTCAAATATCCTGTATTTTGAAAAAAATCAAATATCTGAATTCTGTAGTCAATTATACTCTTATAATTCAATACTAATTCAACATTTTGGATCTAGTCCACTCCTAATCCAATTTACCAATTTTTGAGAGGTGATAGAAGTGTTATTTTAAACTAATTCAGTTATGAATTAAATTTAATATTGCTTCCTTCGGTTTGCAACCTTTTAATCATAGCTAAATTTATGTTTGTGTGTTGGAAATTAAGATCACTTTTTGCCATATGATACATCCCCGGCTTGGCTATTTTATAACCACATGAAAAATGCTTTCTTTTGCATGCCATGTTATTACTACCAGCCACATTTGAAAAAATTAATAAGCATGTCGTCACTGAAAAACACAAGGAAAGTAAAAACTTTTTAGAGTTTCCCATAAATTGTCAAACAAATTATTCATGTAAAGAAAAAAGATAGTAACAGTATTAATATTTTCCAAATATTGTTCAGCTATAATTCAGAAACAAAATATGCTGCTCAATAAATTACTTTTTCCAACAATAAATTGGATTGAAGATTCAGAAGAAGAGGATTGATTAGGTTGACTAATGGAGGTTGCATATTTGATGTGATTCTAGAGTTTAGACCAATAACAGAGTCTACAGCCAAAAAGAAAGTCAAAAAAATTTGAAACTCTTCAAGGCTGAAGGAGACATTATAAAATGCACGTGGAGGACCCCCCATGTGATGTTTGCCACCTACCCTCTCTTTGTACTTTATTTATTTTTTTAATTCTCCCCTAGCCACTTGTCAAAACCGTAAGTGAAGGTCCTTGAAGGGTCCGGTCCATTATAACTTCAGCCACTGGCCAGTACCCAAACAAAGCCTGCACATGAATGTCGAAATCCGGGCCTCCATAATGGACCCGTTAATACATTGGTAATGATAGCCACTGAATTTTGGTAGGTTTTGATGTAAACTTTACCATTATTGCCGACTATGCACAGAAACATTATCTGTTTTTCTCAAATTGTTTTGTCCCTAGAATCAATGTTCTTTACTCGATTTTCTCTCACAAAAACTGAATCGAGACGTTAAAGGACTCTGAATATTCCTTGTACATAGAAGACAATGATGTCCAATACATTTTAAATCATCTTATGGCTAAAAAAGAACAAATAACTGAAGAAAAATAATTGATCTAGACATAACTTCAGGAAATAAATTCTTACATTACTCAAGTTGATATTGATAGTCGTCATGGACATGGGTTAGGAAACTTTGAATGAACTTTGTTAATGTCCTCGAGTATTCCGGGTGTCAGCTCCACCGAGCAACCTTGGAGAGTTTGTTGGATTTGGCAGGGACTTGTAGCTCCAAATATAGCACTTGCAACTACAGGGTGTCTCAATACAAATGCTGCAGTTGCCATCATCATATGATTATATTGCCATGTGAGGAAGCCACAATTACTATATATGCAACACCAGATTCTATTAGGCAATTGACGGTTTTCAAATCGAGTTCAATTGCCTGTTTAGAGTAACTTCAGTAGGATTTACTCGAGTCACTATATTAAGAAAACCCAAGTCGAGCTTTTAACTGACAGTGACTCATGATAATCAAGTTGTCATTTAATGGCATCTTTGATAGATCAGTGATATTTCGAAGAACATCAAGAAGGCCATGACTAAAAATTGTTTGAAATTCATGTTAATCTCTTTTATCTATCGATTCAAGGATCAAATAAAACTTGAATTGATCTCTAACACTCTTTACTAAGGAAAGTTGGTCAAAATCAGCGCCTGAATAAGCTTTCACTAATCCACTACGTCGAAAAGGTTATACTAATGCTGTTTATACTGCTGTCTAAGTGCAGAAGATCAAATTACAGGAAACTGAGCAGAAACTCTCAAGGGGAAAAGGAAGCCAAAAGAAACTGTCCGATGCCTGCCAAGCATATAAGAAACATACTACAGGGAAGAGCTTACCAATTGCAAGAGATACAGGATGCAAACCATATTTTTTGGCTATACCAAGGTATCCCTGCAGACATAATAACATAGAGTAAACAACTCATAAATTGAGGGAATTTTTATTTGTAATTATAAAACTTAGCTAAGATGTGAACATCCAAACAGAACCATTCACGTGATGCATAAATGATGGTACCTTAACACCCCTGCAGATTATTTGCATATTTCATTAAATAATGTTTTGCAACTTGTGACCACTGCTCATTTTGGTCAAATAGTGAGTTCAAAATCAATAGGTGCTAAACATGCCATTTACAAACACTGGGGAAAGGTTAGGAGTTATTATGCACTTACAAATAAATTGCATACATATATCTAGTGGAAATAGGATCAACTACAGCTATTTTCTCAAATCCCATATTATCGTCAAATAAAGAGTGTGTTCCCTATAGCCAATATATTTCCCCTAGATAGGGAGTTACAAGTTCAATATTTTTTTCTCAGAGAGTAAAAATTGCTAAGCAATAGATAACAGGTCAGTTGGTGAGGACTGAGACTGAATACAGCACAAACTGGTGGGCTTAGTTAAATGGTTCTAACTTCTAATCAACATCAGACCTTTCCTGTTTGCATTTTGTGTTGAAAAAATCGCAATTATCACTTTGAGAAAGACACATACAAGTAAAGAGAAGCAGAATGGAAGAGACGGGGGAGCAAATTTTTAAGCTCAACCACATTTCATTTCTTAAGTTACACATACTTCCTCACTAATCTGCATTGAAAGGTTAGGAAAAAAAATTCATCTCCACTTGTACAAGTTCCCATAATCATCAAGAGTTCAAAATAGAAGAGAAAGGAGCTCACCATAGTAGCTTCTTTTATCATATTATTTGAAAGGTTATATCTTGACTCTCCCTCTGAATACCTGCCTGAAAAAGAAAAACGAAGTAGCCCGCATGAAAAGAAGAGGGAAGGGAAAGTTTAGGCGCAATCTATAACTAAGAAGGAAAGAAATCCGCAATAAACCTTTGAAAATATTTAATCGTGTGGCTGGTGGTCCTCCATCTGGCGCAAAATACTTTCCAGATAGAATACCCATTGCTAGGGGGCTATATGCTAACAAACTGATCCTATACAGGTTCAACAATGAAAAAGACAGTGCTATTAAAATTAAGGGACTTCAAGAAAAAAGAAATCAACACCAAACTGTTAAGTAAAAAATAACAAAGTGAAACTCAGACAGTAGCTGTAGTGAAAAATTAGAAGAAATTACTTAAGAAACCAGAACTACGTTAATGATGCTATCAGCAAAGTTATCAAAATCTTATGCTTCACAATACAATTCTTACGATTTCATTCAATTCGCCCATAAATCGATTCAAATCTATGAGGTGAATCTATATAAACCCGAATCGGTCATGAATCTGATGATTCAATTAGGTTCACCGAGAAAATGATTCGAATATATTGTATAAAATAATGATTTGAATCGGTCTAAATCAAGAATGTAAAATTATGGAAGAAGAGAACGATGATAATCAACAATGCTTGTATTAGTTTAAAGATTCATGTTTGGTTAATATAATTTCCATTTTTAGACTAAAATTGCATTTTTAGGCTAATAAATGATAACATTTTAAGAATAACATGTTAAAGGATATATTTTTACAATTTTATGAACTAAAACTGAAGCTTAAGATTCGAATTACAATTCACAATTTACAATATTTTAATTTCAATTCTCAATTCTAATCTTGATTCAACAAATATGGCTATCAGTTCGAGAGTAAACTACACATGGGATCACAAAACTTCCCTAAATACCTCTATCTTTTCTTAGATAGGAGGTACAATATGCTTTCCAGTAATTCTTTATGAACTACCAATTGACAATTGCAATGGACAACACATAGCAGGAATCCAAATATCATAAAACTCTCCATATTTCATGAAGGTCAAAAGGAAGTGTTTTGCAATAAAATAAAAATGAATTGCTGTGCAATTATAGCAAAGACCCGCAAGATGAAACTTCCAGATAATGTTAAACAAATATTTGCAGAACACCACAAACCCCTCATGATGACAACACTCTGATAATCCAGAATCAAAGGTTCGGCAAAGCAAGCTGTATGAGTTCTATCATTCAGACAAGAAGTCATATGTTAGCCTCAGAATCAACAAGCAGAAGACAAAGCATTAGCTAGGGGGTTAACTGATCAAGGGCAAAAAGAGCAACATTAATACGAATAACAGCCAAAAGACCTGGATAGAAACAATTTTTGGGTAGCCAACCACCGCTCCAGCAACCTGAAGAAACTTCATCAAGCCATATGGTGTTTCATTACTGAGTCCAACGAACCTGACCTACAAATGAAATGCAAAACTCATTGTTACTTAAACTATTGTTTGATAGATGAAGTCAGAATAGATTTATCAGTATCAGTTACCTTGCCAGCATCGACAGCTCGTCCAAGTGCATCAAGTTGTTCTTCGATACTAACTGAACAAAACTGTCTAATGGGATCGTACTCGGTTTCTCCAAACATAGGAACATAGCTACATTATCAATCATAACGATTCAAAACACCACAATGAGTCGGAAATAAATACAAAGGTGAGATCATTTTCAGCAAATCCAAAAATTATGTCAACTAAGCGTTCTCCATATAAAGAAGCATGGGTTACATACAAACCGATCAGGCCAGTGAATTTGATAGAGATCGATGTATTCCATTTTCGTTCGCATTAAGCTGCATTACAAGAAAAACAAATCTCCTGAATACAAAATGGAGGTCTATAAAAGAACATCATCCAATGCAGCAAATATAATAATGCACTACCTCCATGCCTAACAAGGGACCCGCACAAGCCGAAAAGGGAAGTCGGGTTTGCACGGCAAAGTTATGTTTAAAAAAAACTTCAAAAGCTATGACATTTGCATATGAGAACATAGGTTTAGACTTTTAGCTAATGACTAAAGCAAAATCATACAAACATATTGTTCTTTTATAAACTGGATGCATGCATGTTTTAATTATATTAAAAGCTGACTGGGACAAGAACATCTCAATTTGTGAACTTCTGCCTGATAGTAAGATATGAACCAGTAAACTTGTTGCTCTCATGCATATACACCTAAATAATAGTCTACGACTTATCATGATTACAAAGGGAGTCATACTCGTATTAAAGTAAACATGTTTACAGCAAAGATCTAAAGTCAAGCTAGAGAATCCAAGACTATGACAACAGATTGAAGGCAGACCTTGAGAAAAACAAAACTGTATTGGAGGCAAGGTAGGTAGTTCATATAATATGCATATACGACTATATGTCCACAAATATATAACAAGTATGCAAAGCACAGCCATCCATTCCAACTGATGGCATCAAAGCTAAAGTCCGCGAATCAATACTAACCTATTATCAATGGCCTCAGTTATATTTTTGGAATCCAGACACTTGGGTCCCCCTCTAATCCAAGACATTTGCCCAGAAGGTCCCGCAACCTGCACAAATACCAGACATTATAAACCCAGGAAACAGAATGAGGCCAGCTACAAACAGGTGACAGTGCCAAAAAAAACAAGAACCTAACTGAAACGCCACAAATTATTAAGTCTAGCAAAATCAGCGAATCATGGAATATTTCAGCTGCGGAACAGGTATCAGTTCAGGAAGTGAGATTGAGAGGCTAAAGCTTGGAAGCTAAAACAACACGATCACGAGGAATCTTCCTTTGTCTAATCCAACGACCAAAGTACTCCTCGCTCCTACCCTGAGTCCCAGCACGTTGAGGCACTGGATACCTGTGCTTTACCAACCGGCAAAATTAGAAGTTGAATGTACTTAGAAAAGAGCAGAGACAGGGAGAATTACATTTCCGCCGAATCGAAGAAGTTGATTCCAGCATTGAAGGCTTCATCGAGAAGCCGAAAGGATTGCTGCAGCGAGTTTTGTTCACCGAATGTCATGGTTCCTGAAATCCAATTCGATTAGTAGACTTACTTTGAAAAATACTGAGACGCAAGGAGAGGGAAGAGACAAGCGATAAAGAGCGAAACCAACCCAAACATAGCCTTGAGACATTCAAATCTGGAGCGAGGCTGAAGAGAGGAACAGACATTTTTGCTCTGTTGCTTTGGACTACAACTGCAGTGACCTCATTGCGAACATGAAGCGACACTCTGCTATTTTATCCACTCGCGTATA
>CAOJBJ010188949.1:0-13101 GCA_948291685.1 Euphorbia celastroides
TATTCCCCTCCGACGCTTAGAAGACAAAGAACGGGGAAAGTAAAGCCTTACCATACTTCCGATTCCTTCCCAGAAGAGGACGCTGTGAACAAAATGGGATTGATGGCATATAAGGAGCTGCAATTGAATCGCAATAGGTTAAAAATGAAAGTGTTCGCAACGCATACCGAAAGGGTACCAATCAAGCCAACCATTAATGACTAGTTCGAACACCAGGAGCGGTCTGATCCCTTATTTGATCAGACAGAAAGACCGCTCTTAGAAAGATGAAAAAAAAGCAAACTCTCATAGTTCGGAGCCCCGCTCTAACTACTACTTCTTCTTATGTGAGGTGAGGCACTTCTTTCGGTTTGTTTGAATAGGGGTCGCCCTTTTTTATTTTAGTTGAAGCAGCCACGACTATCGCATTATGCATATTTCTGTCTCGTGAATATTTTAAGTAGAGATTTCTTATCCACGTTGAGATGAATCTCCATCGAATTAAGAAAATTTCATCTCATTTACAACCATACCACATAAGTCAAAGTCTCCAAAAGATCAACCATGAGCACGAGCAAAAGTGGCCAAAGAGGCCTTATCAAATGCTCTGAAAGCTGTCCAACAACTTAAGATGTATCATCTCCATCTCAACAGTACTCCACCATCCATCTCATGTAAAATGTTGCACTCGTCAACCTTATTGATTGCAGAGTAGAGAAAGGATCTCGAATTGATTGAATTGTTGATAAAAAAAATTCGACTTCGCAAGGTTGTATATACAGTAAAATCTCAATAAATGAATACCTTTAGAATTAAAAAAAAATATTCATTTAACGAGATTATTTATTTATCGATTAATAAATATAATATTTATTTATCAATAAATGAATAATAATTCATTTAAAAGATATTTTTAGATTTATTTTTTAATTATATCATTTTATATTAAGTTCAACTGTACCTGGAAATCACAATAGTTATAACTTTTATGCGCACCTTAATTTTATTCATATTTTTAAAATTCGAAAGAATATGACTTATTAATGTGTTTAAATATTAGTCATCGGATAATGAAATGTATTCATGATACACTATATAAATAAAAATATATTATTTAAAATATATTGATTATTCATTTATATTTACATAAGGCCTATAAAGATTTCATTTATATTTATTCGTTAATGCATTAAGCGAGATTATTCGTTAAGTTCATTAAACCAAGTTGAGACCGAAGAAATTTATTCATAGACGAGGTTATTCAGTAATCGAACATTTATTTATTGAGGTTTTACTGTATGAATAAAATTTTAACCTTTGTGCCCTCTTATAGTTCATTATACACTTCACAAATATAAGAAAATAATTATATTTTTTTACTTGAATATTTACAAACGAAGCAATTAATTAAAAGCAGGAACTAATTGATAGAGTAAACAGTGCTCAGTACAAAGAAGCAACCAAAATATAATGTATTTCTAACAATCAAATAAACAACAGTTACGAGTGTGTTAAAGAATAACGTACAAATCACTCTATTCTCATCTATACGAGGAAACAGAAAAGCCAATAACATTGGAAACTAAGACTATGAAAACAATAGGAATAATATCTTTGACAGTGGGAGCTTGAAACATTATGAAATTTCAAAATACTCCCAGTCCATTTGCTCCCGAGTTAGAAGTTATTGTCCATTTGCTTTTCCAAACATATTATTCGGGAAAGCATAGCTAAAGCAATTTTGGATATCTCATTTCTAAAAGAGCATATTTATCTGTCAAAAAGGTGAACCTGCAGGGGCCATAAGGCCGAGATAACGCATTATTTTCAACCTCCGAACCTTTGTTGGAGATTTTAGAGGAAACACAACATCCTACAAAAACATTTGACAGTATTATGAACTGCAAGAAGGAATGTAAGATTTTTGATATTGATGAAAAATTAAAATATATAGGCCAGGCTACTCACAGCAAAGCAAAGTTTTTGCTTTCGGATCCTTGTGCTCTTTCTTCTTTCCACTACATCTGATTCTGTCCTACTTGAAATCGATGATGCCGGTTTATCTGTCGAACCAAGAATACACATTCAACATACAGTTGTGAGTTGAGACTTTCGCGAAAGAGGGGGCATAGTTTCGGGCATTTGGCCAAGTGGCAAAGATCAAAAAAAAAAGCCATTTAAATGGAGAAATTTCGGTTTCAATATATAATTTCTGAGTTCTACTGTGTTGCTTTTCACATGGAAAGAATTTAAAAAGAAAATCGAGTACCACAAAGCTCATCTCGCTGACTTGGGTAACTGGATTCATCAGCACTTGTAGCTACTTGTCTGTATTCTTCCTTCCTTTTTAATGCCTGCAAAGTCAACAAGAAAAGGTTGATTCAGATTAAAGAATTTCATTGATGCACATTACAGAACTTTAACCCTAGTAACATCGGAATAGCAATAACCGTTGATTCAAGGCATACCTGTTTTAAGGCATCTTGAAATTTTTCCATAGTGTTGTTGCTCCTTTCTTCAAAGCACTGGAGAATGTGAGACAATTCATATTAACAATAATAGGCAGATTGATGAGTGAATCAATAAAACTAAAGAAAATTAGTAAACGGGCAATAAGGATCTCTAGCGGTTATATTTTGTAAACTTGACATTCCCCAATCATAAAATTCATCCTCGACTCCCAAGGAGTAGACAATGAAGAAACTACAAACTTCGTTAGGCCCCTATACATCATGAAATAGAAAGGCCAACTCCACCATTAACCACCTGAACTTTGCCCAAATAGCTGACTACCTCCTATAAAATGCTTCCCGTTTCCCCTTAAACTAGCAAAAAGTGAACCAGTTTCCTAAAGGCCACGTGTCAACTTCTAGTGGCTTTTTACTTTTCATAGATGTCATTCACCCAATTTAATCTCTCCAACCACGATCTGACACGTGGCATTCTGGAAAAAACCGGGGCACTTTTTGCAAGTTTAAGGGGGCAATGGGAAGCATTTTAAAGGCCATGGGACAGTAGGTGAAAGGTATAACTATAGGGGGCTATGAATTATGATATATTCAACCTGTAAGAAAATAGCATTTTCAGAAGGAAACTATTTAAAAAGGAGTAATAAATTAACATGAAATGACTTAAAGCAAGATAATGGAGTAGTCAATACTTACGCTCTCAAGCTGCGAAATATCTGTGGCTGGATCAACCCAAGCACTGAAAAGAATTTAAAAACACGGTCAAGCTCAAACTGTTGGAAGATCAATCTTTAAGGGTGTTTAACAAAGTAGACAATAGTTATGAAACCTACCTTCCATGATCACCATAGAACTGGACTAGAACATGACCACAGATGCCTTGATTTCTTGAATCCCCAATCGAAGATGTTTCTCTTTCTCCAATTACCTAAAATTTAACATTAGGCATCCATAAAAACAGATACTGCAAACAAAGCAGAAATAAGCACCATATTGAGATGACCAAATTTAGAACATACTTCAGCAGGCCACCACATTTGGCAATCTGTTTTAGCCCACACAATATTTCCAGGAGTTGCACAGACGCTGCTGTTTTCTGTTCCTCGGGCTCCACTAGTAGTAGCTTTATTTTCTGTGCTTGTTGTATCCTGACTATCCTCGCTAACAAGGATCAAACAGATCAAATATGTAATTTTCAGATCAGAATCTTGACGGAGAGCACAAAATTATCAGACAACTACGCAGAACCTAGAATTTGTTTTAAGGACAAAGGACAGACCTATTATCACAGTGGTCAAGAATTGTATTCTGATCAACTGATTCAATTCCTGCAAATGGGGGTTTATAGAATTTCGACAACAGCTTTGAGTTTTTATTTTGAAGCTGTCCACACTGAAGGACCACAGCCGCTGCAGCTAAGCTTTCTTCCTTGACCTTGGTGTCATCCAAATTAGTCATAGTAACACTGGAAAAGCCATGCCTGAGGGATCCTGATTTAAACAATTTAACGAAATTGTGGTATAAAAATCAAGTTGGAAAGACTGCATTAACATCCAGAAAGCTTTACCCTTGAACTAGAGGAGTCTCCATTATCACTCATCCATCACATTAAGTACATGAACATGACACAAGACAGCAATGACTGCTTATTTTGCCCTAATGTTCTTCAATAAGCTTTGTTTCTTGATTTAGTTTCTCAAAAATTCCTGATGATCTATCATAACATAAAAGCAAAACCTTCAGTGCAAGGAACAATGAAAACATGTACCAATTCAAACCCTTTGCATACAAAATTATCTCGGATTATGACGACTGTTTCAAGTAATTTTGGCAGTGGACTTTGTTTTTCATCTAACAATTTCTGAAATAGCGTAATTATGAGTCTGTGCATAGGGATCCAAATCAAATTAATATGAATCATGAATTGCAATGTCAAAACAACAAAACATTACAAAGACTGAAAGGAATCCCCCAGATAGAAGCAGTAACTCAATTGTTCAAATCCCAAATTCGCACACTCATCAAATGAATCTAACAAACTGAACAGGTAATCAGTGGAAACTTAATTCACAAACGCAAAAACTCAATTGGGTACCTGAAACGGATATAGAAGTAGATGAGAAGAAGGAAGAGAAATCAGAGCGTCGTTTAGGAGCAGGGCTTCTAGATTGCTTAGAGAAAGGTTGTAAATTGTCAATGGAGTTCAGTTTCTTCCTCTTCTGCTTTTGAGCCATTCGTTTGTTAGCCATTGCTGAGAATTTTAGGAATTTGAAAACAGAGAATTGAATCAGAAACTCTAGATGGGTCAGAAATCATGGCCCCTTTGATCCCTATTTCTTGGCTTCTTTAGTTCTGTAAGCTGACTCTATCGGATCCTCCGTGTTGTTCAACGAAATTAACTAAATTTGTTGCAATACTATTGGATACCTCTCATCCCATATTTAACTAAACTAATCTTAATTAGTAGAACTAATTCGAAGACTGTGTTGATTGAAGAATTTAGTAACAGAATGTGTAAAATTTGAAAAGAAAATGAATCTACATCAGCAATTTTGTAATTCTAAATAACAAATTAATTACTCTAATATTTATTCAAGAAATGATTGAAAATCTCAAAAGTTGAATTATGGTAAAGTTGTAAATTATAAAATAAATCGATAATTTAATTTATATATTTGAGATTTAATGTGTTGTGTGTTTTCATGAATAAAAAAATATTTCAACCATCAATATTGATTTTACAATCAATTTAACTTTCAAAAATAGATTTAGAATGTTTCTCTCTATATAAGATATTCAATTCAAACTATTTCATATATAATTTTTTATGTATTAATTTTAAGGTAAATTCTATTAACGACCTTACTTTTAATAAAGGAAATCATTACTTTATCCATCATCATCATTCGATAGACAATGGAGAATAATGAACAAATAAATATTAGTATTATGTCGATTTACCGTGCATTAATGGGTGGCCTGATATATGCTTCAATCATTACGAGTAAACAATGTTTACATTGTTAAAAAGTAAATACTCATTAGAATTACTGTACATGTATATACATTACATGTGATGTATATTATTACCATGTATCATCAGAGTACGGTCATTCGTATTTACTTTATTTTATTATCGCTATTATTAATTCGAGATTTTGGTAGATTTCATTTCCTTACAAAAAGGTATATAACTAGTATAAATTAACAAGTTCAATTTATTATGTATGACACGATTGATTACGTGATTAGACAAACAAGATATCTAAAGCAACCCCGAAGTTATCAATCAATTTTTATTGAAAAATTCATAATATCTTACAATCCCTCTTTTTCTCAAATTGAAGTATATATATATATATATAAGTTTTCCATAACCCAAATTGATATTCGAATTGGAGAACTCAGGTAGGACAAAAAGTAATATTATAACTCTGAGCCCCACTGCACTTATACAAGGGAGGATTATTATCACCCGGGAAAATATGGGCCAACCCGCATAAATCCTTGAACCGTTGAGAATATTCATTACTCTGACAATATTTCGAATCTTTTAAGGTATCACACGGGTTATAGCACCCAACATAAACTCCACCCGAGTTCGTAGCCACCAATGACGCAGGACAAATGTTACTAATATCCTCAACACAGTCCACAACCGGGCATGGGCCGGATCCTCCATCAACTAATGACCCGCCATCAGGTTCTATTCGGACCCCAACGTTGTGGCCATGGATCAAGCTGACTTCGTACTGAACTACGTTGTTCTGGATATCGAAATTGAGTTCTGTAACCGGGTATGTCGGTGGCGGGCCTTGGCATTCAACTTCACCCGACCCGCAATCGCCGGTTTCACAAGAGACAAAACCGGTTATATTTGTGAAGCACTTGGTTCTGACCCATATAATGCCGGTCCACGGGTCGGGCATAGAGAAAAGTTCGAGGGTATCCGGTTCGATTTCCGGATCCAGGTCGCCGTCCGATGGGCTGGAGGCTAACCATAAGGTTTGCTGGCATTTGTTCTCAAATTTAAAGGTTAGATCAGGATTTGAATGTACTCCTATCAAAAAAATAAATAAATAAAATTACTGAGGTAAATTACGATATAAAAAAGGGAATTAGATTATAATTATTTAACCTGTAACGATGATGAAAAGAAGAACAAAGCTGAGTAGGTGAGAAATGGCAGCCATTGTATGTATTTTTTGATCATTTGAGGAAGAACAGTCTGAGTTGGGTCATTATTATAAAGATGAAAAAGGATAAGGATCTTCATTTGAAGAAAGAAAATCTATAAAAAAAAATATTTCAATTTAAGAAATTCAATGAAAAATATTAATTATTTTTTTGAGTTTTGATTAACCGAAAAGGTGTCTGCCGATTAAGAATTTTTTTAAACGATTAGTCATCTATTGTTTGAAAAAGGTAAGGTGAAAACCAATGTGAATTATAATACTAAATATTATAAAATGAAATATATTTTTTCCACAGAAAGTTAGTTGGGTTCTTCTGGGACCATTGGATCAATATTCTACCACTCATTCAATGTTAAATAAAATTTACTTTGTCGAAACAAACAAAGTAAGCATAGAAACGTTAATATGAAATTGATAATGGAGGATTAAGAAGAATTTTAGTTAATTTTTACCAATGGTTTGAAAATTATCATTCAAGCCTCATATAGGTGCCATATTTCAAATGTTGCATGGAATTATATACCTACTTGATATTAAGTTTCTAATCAATTTTTTAATGCCAAAATACTGCATAGATTGATTTTTCCACCTAAATGGTACTTAGACACACATTTTCACAACATTAACATATAAAACATAAATAATTAACTACTTAGTAGTGCCTCAGTAGCCACCAAATTTGATAAAAAAGAAAAAAAAAAAAAAAAAAAGCTAACACACGGGTAGGATTGTGGATTCAAATTTCAAATCAATAAGTTTAGCAAAATAATCCTTATTTTTTAAAAAATATATAGATGGTTAAGAATTAATTATGTAAAAACTAAGTAAAATTCTATAATGTTTCGGTATTTTTTATAATATTTCATATGATAAATAATTTATATTTTTAAAATATAAAATACGGGTTCGATTAACTTTTGCTAAGGCTTAGCGCTATTTCAAACAGTAATTTCTATATAACAAAAATTTCAATAAAAATTGAAATGCATATGTTATAAATCGAAATTGAAGGTTTCAAAAGGAGTGTAAAAGTTGCAAAATCCAAAGCTAATTATTCTAAAAGAAAACACATATCTTACAAGAGGAACTTACATAAAATGTTTTATGATGGCCACTGCAAACCACTTCGCTGACAAACGACCTACACTTTTTTGTGAAAGTATAAAAGGGACAGGCAACAAATAAACGTTGAAAAAGTTTACATTTGACTATTCATTATGCTTTTATAGTTTCCCATTAATAGATCATATTTCTATATCCACTTTTTCTGGTGCGTTTAACTTATAGTATCATCAAAGACTTTTATTCTTTTTCTGGAAAACAGCCAAACCACGTAACAAGTTTTCTAACTTTACCCAATACTGCTGTGTAAGATTCAAGTTGATAAAGTTCTATATGACTTGTAAAGTTGTTTCACAAAGTTCATTTCACAAGTTTTTATGGGACAATAATTTTTTTTGCTTGAAAAAACAACCCACATTGACACTACATCACGAAAAGAAATTCATCAGTGTAAAACTGACCAACATGTGGAATACACCATAAAGGAACTCAACAAAAAGAAATGAAACTCAAAACTGGTCAAATATGTTGTAAATAATTTAGAAAAATTGAGTAAAGTAATGGTTATATAGAATGAAAGAGAATTTACGAGATAAAGCATGCAAAAAGAAGAGTGAAAATCGATTTCGCAGATGGCGTGCATGCATCACCCTTATTTAATATACAATACCACGAGTGAAGACCCTCCACCAAAATCTAATAAGAAAATTTGTGTTAACCCGATGAGAGCTCCTTAATGGCGCACTTCCAGTTAAATGAGAACACAATCATTTTCGGGACTCTATAAATAGAGTTATGGCCTGTTGGACACAATGTAGGTCCTCCCCTGCACGCAACTAGAAGAAGGATATTGTTTGGCGTAATTAAATGACAGTTTATGGAACTAGTCAATGAAAGAAGTGCATAAGTTCAAAGAGAGAAGGTTTTTTCATACTAGTAACTAATGATATAATCTTCTTTGATTTTAATTCTTCGTTAAGTCAAGTCAAAGTCTGTTTAATGTTCCACATTCATCTTGACTTTATTATGTATGCGAAGACTGACTTTTCTATTTCCATTTTGCAATGCCTAAAGTAAAATTTGGCCTAATAATGTTATCCTCAAGAGACGACTTACCCTATTCTTCTGGATTACTAAATACCGCTCGACTTTTGACACATTTGCCCTTACCTCTTAAAACCCCAATTTCTTCCCATTTTCCCTTCCCTCCCCATTTCTCTCCTCATTCCCCATCAAAATCCATCCCAAATCAAGTCAATGGACCCGAAAAAGAAGCAGAAAACAATAAAGATAAGCCCTAAAATGAATTTCTTGAAATTTTTTTTGATTTTTTAACCTTAAAATCGGCAGAAACGCCAATTTGGCGTTTCTACCGACAGAACCAGCAGCCAGAGATGCTGCTGGTACACGGGCGGCATCGGCCGGAGAAACCGATGTTGCCAGTGCACCAGCAGCATCTCTAGCTGCTAGTTTTGCTGACCGCTGCCTCCATGCACCAGCGGGATCGGTTTCACCAACCGATCCTGCCACTGCACCAACGGCCTCGGTGACCGCTGGTGCGTTTTTTTTTTTTTTTAATTTTTTAATTATACTATTTTAAATTTAAATTTAAATGTTATAAATTAGCTAGTTATATGTTAAAGTTAGGATAATTATTCAATTAAATTTAAATAAGGTTATGTGTAGTTAGTTAATAAATTTGAACAGTTACTAGTTTAGAACTAAATCGAGGACCAATTGATTATGATTATAATTGAACATAGCTTTACGTTGAAATTTATTATTTTAAGTAGTTTCATTTGATTATATTTAGAAATAAGTTATTAATGTGAATTATTGATTTTGTGGTATGGCAGGTTAGGAAGGTTAGACATGGTGCTGGAAAGAGCATGCCTGCTTTGGATGAGTTGTGATAGAAGGTTTTGGGATCAGGGAAGAGGCACGTTGATTCGTTAGGCGTGTCTATGTCTGCGAGACTTCGTAGACAAAGGAGGAACTTGGTGATCGAGGAGATCGCTGATCCAGATTATCAGAGTGGTCCTGTTGAGGACCGCGACGAGTCATCCGGTTTTGATGATTACTAGCCGTTACAGGACGATAACGATGCTAGGATGGAGGACGAACTACTAGATGCACCCGCGATGGATGAGATGCAGGAGCTCCTGGTACCAGTCAATAAGGGCCAAAGAGGAAAGTTTGTACCATCTTCATCTAGCAGCCAGACTCGACGGAGCAGGGAGTCTGATGACTCATGGATTGTCACTGGTTCAGTTCCTAGTGGACCATATGAGACGGACGTGATTCCCGGCTTCTTAGGACATGTGGCGTACCAAATATGGAACGGACAGAGTCGTGACATTATCAAATGTCACAACTGAGTCAACTGCTTTAGTTTGCTTCGGCAATGGTATCATGGGATGGATACAACGACCAAGAGTAGGCTAGATCGGATTGGGTTGAGCCAAATTCCCTTCACTATGTATGATCACATCGACTGGCCTTTGATTTCTGCGTTCGTTGAGCAATGGCAGCCTGACACGAACACATTCCACCTTCCTTTTGGAGAGATGATGATTATGTTGCACGATGTGCAACTGATTTTGGGCATTCTAGTGGACGGATCTCCAGTCCACCTTGATGGTGACATGGACTTCTTGAGGTCGGTTTCGAGGACTACATTCATGGTCAGTGGTTGTGCAAAAAAGAGATTTTTGTCCGTGCTTGGACCGATGAAGTCATGCATCTCGGGAATGTAACAAATTGTAGAGTGGAGAGCGAACACTCCTCTCTTAAGGGATGGTTGTACTCATCAACTGGTTCGGTTGATACAATTTGGGAGAAGATACACGAACGGATCAAGACACAAATAACTAAGATAAAGTAAGCAACATATTGGTTTATTCTGTTCCAAATTGTTCCAATTATCTACTGTAAAGTTATTAACATTAATTTTCTGTACATGCAGGTGTGCGTTAGAAGAGTCGAGGATGAAGCGTTGTCCAGCCACTTCGGGGTTCCCACTACAGTACTTAACATTTGAGGTATCTCATCATGCGCTTCGATTATTAGGGATAGAATTAGATTTTGCTGCTGAGTGGGGAGATATGGTCTATGACAAGTGCTCATGTGCTCTCAAAACAACACATGGTCTGCCATGTGCATGTGAGTTGAGGGATGCTCAGATTTTGAACTCTGCAATAAGTGCGGAGCGAATCCATCAGATCTGGAAAACTCTACATTTTGCAGATTCCGGGGCACATGCTTCTAATTCTTACTATGGAGGCCATCCCTCAAAGGCATATCAGTACTACACCAGAAGGAGTCAAGAGGTCATAGGCCGCAACGAGACGAATGTGTACAACATGGCTAGCATTCTGGATGATGAGCTACACCCGGAATATGCTAATGTTGGGGAGCCTGAGAGAAATGAAAGGGTGAGGGGACGACCTAGGGGCAGCAAAGGTATAAGCCGTGACAAAAGTGCTTGGGAACATCTCGATCAAAGAGTTCAACCGGGTAAAATAAATCGTCCAACAATTCAATGTCTTCAGTAAATAATGGTAAAAACCCTATCTTGCACTTTTACATTTAATTTATAAATTTTTATTTACCCTGGTGATGTGATTTATTTTCGATAGAGCCATGCGCACAGCGTCTGCAAGATTTTTTTTCAACCAAAATATTCCACCAGTCACTCGAGGTTTAATACGAGGCATAGTTGATGTTAGAGGAGATGAAAATTGCGGATACAAAGTTGTTGCAACTTATATTTTCAACGACGAGCATCAATATGGCCTTGTGAGAGTGGCTATGGCAGGGGAATTACTTTCATACGCCAAACTCTATCAACAAGTATACGCAAGCACTATCACCCAAGCTTTCCATCGCCTGAGTTGGAAAGGAGGGGCATGCAGTGAACAATATCAATTTACAGTCGAGAAAGACTTATTCCTCATTGCAACTTTGTTCAATGCGGTTGTCATTTTCTTCAGTTATACTAATCAGTTTCCGGAAAGCACAACCAAGTGTTTTACTGTTTTCCCGTTGTACGCATAAGAAGGAAAAACAAGACCAAAGCGGGAAATCTGCATCGCCCATTTGGGCGATCCAAGCCACTACATAAGGTTGAACGTAAATGACAATTGTCTTTTGCCACCATTACATGGTCGTTGGGAAACAAGAAGATTGAATTCTGTCGCAACTTGGGCTGAGGGGGAATTGTATACAAGGAGATTCTAGGCATGGGAAGTTCTACTAGCCGCTCGTCGTCAACGTCACCCATAACTACATCTGTAGTTTTAGAAATTTCTATTTGTAAACTCTAACTATTGTTAATGTATAATATTTTTTATTCAATTAAGTGTTGTTTACATTTCGTATCCTTTAAATCAGATTTTTATTACTAAATTAGTTAAATTTAAAAATTTTAAAAAATTAAAAAAAATCCGCTGGCCGGAAAAGCCGCCGCAATCGTGAACCGGCGGCCGGTGAAACAGCTGGCGCCAGTGCGCTCGCGGCCAGACCGGCCGCTGGTTCACATTGGGCAGCGACTGGGGTTGCCGCTGCTCTACATAAGGCAACGGTAACCCTGGCCGCTGCCTTAGGGTGACCGGCGGTATTTCTGACCGTTGGTCCAGTGGCGCCGGCGGTAATTCCGACTACCGGCGCCATTATTTCGGCCCTTTTTCCTTTTAAGGGCATTTTTGTCCATTTTCGGACGGTACGAAGTAAAAACGGGCGATAAATAGCAATACCTCTATTCTTCCAAGTTGGGCACGAAAGAAGTTAATGTTCTATAGAAGTGTTCTAAGCCATTGAAGTCGTCATGTTTATAGGTCGGGCTATATGCCTAGCTCGACTTAAGTGTGGCCAAATGGTCCGAACTTGCATTTATTAAGTGTAGTAACATAAAGATAGGTCTCGAACCCGAACAAACTGAATTTCACAATTTTATAGATTGAACTTAATTTATATAGATATAAAAGCACCCTTGATGAATAACAATGTCATTAACTAGATTGTTTTATATCATATTAAATAATTATTTTACATTTTATTTCTTAACACAATAGAATTTTGAATTTACTAGAATAAGACGTATTATATACTGAAGAAATAGATTTAAAATTTTATTAGAAAATGACGATTGACGTAATATAGACATATGTTATGCAGACCTCTTAACGCACCAATTAAGAAGTGTGAGAATTTGAAAATAAAGTAGTTTCAAGGGGAGGTAGAGAAAAACTTACACTGAGTTAAACATTCATACGAGAATATGCATGTACTTTATTGATGAGTATTTGGCTCAATATAAAGTTTCATGTTATCGGATTATTAATGTAGAAGACCATATCTAGTATGAGATTAACAAGAATTGGTTGACATTTCTATTT
>CAOJBJ010190170.1:0-11555 GCA_948291685.1 Euphorbia celastroides
AAACATATCGCTAAATGTACACCACACTTAACTGAGTACTTTTACAATGAGATGTACCACTCTAATCACACTCGATTTAAAGCTAAGTCCCTCTTTCACCCTTCCCACCAAGGATAAAAAATAAAGCTAATTTCTAAAGAATTTTGTTGAACAACTGGGACCTGAAATTGTTCTTTTTAAATTTTATCACCGATTGCTTCAGAATTTTAGTTAGTTTGAGAGCTTGAAAGGAATCAACAACTTCTTTAATGGTTGACTTCTTCTATTTATGGGTTGAGCAATAAATGCTACCGTTAAAGAAGATTTAATATTGATTGTTGAAAAAGTTTGTGGTCAGTGCATTTGAAGTTGTTGAGCTATTCGTTAGACTCAATTAAATGTCCGTTACACGTGTTGAGATTTTTGGACCGATAATATAAGAGTGGATCTACAAATTCTTGTCTGAATCAGATTCACCTGAATTAGATCCGCATAACATCTTTTGACTCCGTGTTACCCACACGCTCTTTGAGTTGTTGGATGCAATAAGGTTGATAGTTTTATATTGTTGTTAAGAGAGCTAGAGTTATCCTTTAACTAATAGCATTAATGAGATCCCATATTTGGTGGACTCAACTTCTGCGTGCATCTAATTCACTTTGAAGACTGAAAACTCCAATCTTCTTTAACAATTTTCCTTTATTCGAATTTTTATTATATTTTCGGACAAATTTTTTAGAGCGCTAATCTTCCAAAGTCTTCTGTTTTTTTTTAATTTAGGATTTATTTTCTTCAAATATATTCGGATCCGCTTCTTCATTAATGATCCAGATATCAGCTTCAACAAATTACATTGTAAATTATTATTATATTTGGATGAAACTGTTAACCAATTTTAAATTAAACCCAAATGATAATTTGAAAGTAAATTATTCTGTTTTATTACAATAATTGAAAATATAAAGTGAGAAGCTTAATTATTATTCAACTTTTTTATATCAAATATATATATATTATAAATGTAAAAAGTGCAAATATCCTTTACTGTATAAATGTTAATAATTTTTTTTTAATTATTGGAGCGATGACTAAAGCTAATAATGATTGAAATCATCTTTTGGTTAAAAGTTAAAAATTAAATAGAACAATTAAGGACACTATTAAGCATTTTAAATTGACACTTTTTAGACCACGCTCTAATTTTGGATGTGCCATTATGAAAGGGTGTTAAACCGAACATTTTAACCAAGTTGAGGAGGTTTGTTGCAACTTATACAAGTTCAAGATGACATCTTGAAACTTACTATATATATGATAAAAAATAAATAAAATAATTGCGATTATGTTGTAATAGTTTTCTTTTTTTATTAGTATACAACCCATTAGAAAAAATCTGCGATACTGTCGACTCTCATATGTCTTGTTGAGATAACATAACACCACGTGCCCCAAACTTGTTTATTCATCTATTTTCTATTTATTATCAGGCCACGTTCTTGGTCGAAGTTTTATGATTGATTTTATGAGGGCCGAAGTTTTCGAAGCAGCTAGGCTTGCTCTCCGGCGGGAAATCACTCAAACCGAATATACAAAGGTGAGTGATGCACTCTAACTAATTGCACTATCTATTATGTGATCTCATCATTTTTCTTTGGTTTGCATATTATGCTTCCTTTTGGTGATGCCTGACTTTATGAGAAGTTGTTTGCTGACTTTTTTATTTTCCAAGTGATGATATGGTTGGGCATTTTTACTTGCATTTTTTGTAACCTGTAATTGCTTCGTTATAGTAATTGTTGTTTTCTTGTTCTGTACAAGTGTATTGTCTGCTACACCAGATTTTCAAGCTTTCGAGCTCACAAATCTTTCTGAAATTCTGTTCTTGAATAGTGCCTATTTCTGTTTTGTTCCATCTGCTTTCTGGTTCCTCATTGTGCTTCCCGATTCCCCTTTTCTTTTTATTTTGATTCTTCCATGTTCCATTTTTAAACTTACAGCATGCCAAGTTCTTTGGTTATCTGTTATTTGCAGCCTTTTCAAGAGATGAATTGCACGGTTGTTCTTATTCTATGAATTTGCACTATGCTATAACACGATGATGCTTAATGTATATGAACTGCAATGTGCAAAAAAGGGAAAAAGTATGATTGATCTAATATGAAAATCAACGTTTTAATCAAATTTATGTTTTCTCTTATATGTTTTATTATGCCATTCTGCTTGCTGAGCATACTTCACAATCAAATGAATTGCATTGTAGTTGGCATGATAGGCTGTTCACTAGTTTCACAACTTTTTTCGAATTTTCATTGGGTTTATAATTTCCAGTTATTTTTCAGGTGGTGACCGATATTTGTGAGGCGAGGGGTTCTTTTCGGGTCTTGAAGAGTGATGATGGAAAGCCTTCATGATCTTGATTTTGGAGGACAGACATTGTTAGAAATGAAACCGAGTTTTGTATAGCCATTACTAGCTGATAGCTCAAAGCAGAACGAGTTTCGTATCGATACAGTATTATTGACATTAGAACTTCATTTAGTGAAATTGCAATATGAATTGAAAATCATGGTCTTGCTTGCTCTTTGGTTTTGAAAATTATAATTGATGTCTCTTTTCATTATTGTTGAAATTGTATGCATTAAATTCTAAAAAGAAACAAACTTGCTACTTCTCAGTTAACTGACATTTTAGTTAATTGACATTTTACTTCTACATTGTCAATATTGTATGAAATAGGATTTGAATTCGGGCCGGACAGAGCTTACAAGAGAAAATTAAAACCAAGCCCAACATGTGGATCTAGCAGATAATTTTCATAAAATTATTATTTTTATAAAATATGTATGTACATAATTTTTCCAAAAATGGAAATAAAATTGCAAAATTTACAACGAATACACCTAAACTTTATAAAAAAAATTGAATGGATATAGATTTAATCTATAGATAGATATATGTATGTAACTTATTTTACATTATATTGGCCCGGTTGTATGATGATTTTTGTGTCGGGATACAATAGGTGTGTTTATTAATTTGGCTTTAGTATTTTTACTTTACTCTATTCAATTGTTTTTTCTCAATTACTAAAAAAAACAGCTAAAATGCATAACAATGAAAAGGAGTCGCGGCAAATATCCAATCATTTAGGACCCGTTTGTTTGTTGTAAAATATTTTATGAAAAAATGTTTTTCATATTTTCCTGTATTTGTTTGACTTAAAAAATAAGCCAAGAAAAAAATATTTTCCTCATCAATAGAAAAATGTAATAGAAAAAAGCAAAAAAAAAAAAACATTTTTACACTCCAAAAGCGATGAAAATATTTTCCCTAACTTTTGTACTTCATTTCTTTCATTTATTTAACATACACCGACAATTACTCCATACGCCACCATCCTAACCACCAACACTACCTCTTCTTTTATTCCACTTCCAATCCACCACTTACTCTATATCACTGTCGCCACCACATCCACCCTACCACCATGATCGGTTCTTTCACTCTATAGCCACAACTTTCTCCATCCTCCGTCACTACCAACTTGCTACTGTCACCACCTCCACCGAACCTCAACTACTACAACCACCATCGCTTTCTCCACCTCATTAACACTACTTCCTTTCACACTACAACTACATTCGCCTCCACTATTCACAATAACTTGTATATTAAAATGTCAATTAAATGAAATTAATATTTTAATATAACTTAGTTTTTCTACGTATTATTTATCGCTATACATAAAAGTTTAAATATCATATTATATTTCTAGATTTATGGTTGAAAAACGTTTTCAAAAAATAGTAGTGGAACACCAGGCTTACAACAAATTAAACCGTATTATGGCTAAACGATAAACGAATTTAGAAATATTGAAATTTCTCACTGCTACGGAAAATTAAATCAGTCACCTGACCATTTAGCTCATGTCGCCATTGTTTCACATGTATAAATTAATCTTCTAAATATTGTCTCATCTGATCTTTTGCCTTCGTTATCAAAAGATTGTGATGTTTGCTTTACAAATGATGTCTACCAGAAAATGTCCTTCAATGTTTCTTAAGCATTTTCAATGTTTTTCTATCTTTTTTCGGTGTTTTTTAATTTTTCAATTCATGATATTAAAATACAAATAAAACCATTAAATATAATATACAAATATAAAATAAGCATGATTTTATTCGTCGGATTTTGAAATTAGGCCGAACTTGAGATAGTCGTATTAAACCAAACCCAGCCTGGTAATCTACAACTTCTAATTTTATTTGGCATTTCAAAGAATTTTTTTTATCATCATTAGTCTTTTTTGGGCAAATTTACCTTGAAAAATTACTCAAACCGAATATACAAAGGTGAGTGTTGCTGATGTGGCATGGTTAATTTGGCACCTATATTTCAATTTCAAACTCCCAGATCAGCTAGAAGAACTTGGGAGGGAATTGCTGAAACCGATTGCTAACTTAGCAACTGCTGCCCCCGAGTCCTAGATCTTGAAGTATCACAGCTCGGATTTCCCGAGTCAGCACCCAGATATTGTTACACAGCAAGGGGAAGCTTGGGGAACTCCTAGATCAACGGTTCTCCTCACCTGATCATGGTGTCTCTATGCTGTGATCATAAGCCGGGACTCCTCTCAGATCTAACAAGAGCCGAGATTGCAACCTTAGAAGGAAGAATGAAGAACATTTTGGTGATTTCGAGCTACAAAGACCGGTTTGCTAATAATGTCAATGAGGCTATAAGATCTATCCTTGACAAATTCTGTGCTACAAATGAATTCTCTTTAGAGTCGAAACTTTCACATAAAAGGCGGAGAATTTCTCTATTCGATCCTTCATTTCCGTGTTCGTCTGCAGATCGATAGTGAGTATACTAAAAGGTTACAATGTTTGTGTAAAGTTCAAATTTATAGGAAGCATTTCTTGTTTTCTTGTAAGGCCATAGAAAGTTTGACTGTGAATTGAAATCGCACACAAGTTAGACGGAAAAATAAAAGAGAAGAAACAAGCGGAAATTGTTTGATATCGATATCATCCTGACTTGCATTTTTCCCAGTTGAAGGAGCCAAAATAATGAAATTGAAATCTTGCTTATGTTTTCTATAACACTCTCAGTTCTTTTCCCTCATGTTCAAGTAATAAATTGCAAAAAGGTAACTTTGACAAGCATTTCAAGATCTCCGAAGACCGTGAATCAAAATGTAGCAATAAAATTATAAATAACATATCTTTTCTTTAATGCCTTCGATTAAAGATTCAGTGACATAGAGAAGAACACAAATATCGAAAAAAGGGCAGCATTAGAAATTTAGAAGAAAGATAGGAGTTGGAACATTGGAAAAGCCAAGAGAGGAGAGGTTGAAATGCTGGAAAATGAGGTATAATGCTGGAGATGATGAAAAAGAAATTCTTCCGGTGACCGGAAAACTTCCTATTCCCATCAAATCCAACATTGTACCGTCATTCTCCATTTCCATCAGGAGAGGAATAGAGAAGAGTAGAAGCCTATTAGAAACCTTATAGGACCATGATATTTATAAATTATAATTGCGTAAAAACAATGTCGTGCGTTACAAATACGAATACAAAGTGTACTAGGATTTCCAAATACACTATTGCCCTAGTTGGACTTCAGTTCTACAATTTTAGTTACTTGTCCAATCAAAGATTCTTATATGCGTATTCTGCAATGATTTGCTTAATATAGTTGGAATTTATAATTACATTAGTTAGAAAATTAAATAATAATTTCAAAAAAAAATCATAATAAAAGTTGGTGCGAGTAGTCGTGAAAAAAACACTTGTGCCCTTGTACTTGTGTTTAGCAAAAACGTCGGTGCAGTGACACTGACTTTTGCCTGAAATACCAATGAAATTGTTTCGGCATAATGACAGTGCCCGTAATTTTTTAATTTTAATTTATATTGAATAATTGTTGCTCATGTTTGTCTAATACGTTGTGTTCTAAAGTAGATTGTGATTTGATATCAGAGTTAGAATTTGGTAACTATATATATATATATATATATATATATATATATATAAAGGTTATGGTGATTTTGTTTTTTTAAAATTAACACTACTTTGCTCTTCATCATCATTAGATTAGTGGGGTAAAATCCAATCTAATGGTGATGGTGGCAAAGTAAGAAAAAACAAAGTCATCATAAAATATGCTATATATATATATATGAGACATTTCTATTTTTCCCCGGAAAATCTTTAAAATTATCATTGCTTAGCTTTCAATTCGTCTCTGACCATCAAATGAAATGTGAAAAACCCATCCTTCTCTATTTAAAACATATATATATATATATATATAAGAATCTTAAAGTCTTCTTTATCCTTATACATATTTTAATGGAAATTATTTTTTAATATTTTAATTAATATGTATCCTAAATCTAAATTTTAAAATTAATTCTGTTACTGATTTTATGTATTCTGTTGATGATAATTGAAAATTTTGAATTTTATAATATTATTTATGTGGATAATAATAAGATTTTTTTGTTATTTAATCAAGTGAATTACAATGTTATATATATTCGTGGAACACACATAAAGACTACACTAGTAATAATATTAATGACTAAAAACACATTTGCTTTTTCAACCGACTGTAAGAAAGAATTTTTGACAAATAATGTTATTGACTTAAAACACATGTGGGGGCTTGTGGCCATGGGGGCTGAAATGCCAATATTAATGTATATTAACACGCATTTTCTTAAGTTTTGTACAACTAATTGTAAATTTATTAAGAGTGTTGGGTGTTCATTATACTAATGAATTAATAAAATAACATTGATTCAATATATAATTACTGGAACAATTGTCATTTAGCCGTGTACAAGTGTGCGATTCGGGTCGGATTTGGATGTAGTTAAATAAAACTCTTGTGAATCAAATGGACATCAAAGAAATTTAATTATCTACACAAATCATGTTATTTTATGTCACAATATAACTTAAAAAGATGTTTTACAATAACGGTTAGCTTTCCTCTATTAAAAAACGAAGAATTACACACACTCCACAATACTAATTCAAATGAGTTAATTTAAAAATGAAAAGAAAACAAACATTCAATTATATATAGTTGAAGTGTATCCCATATTGATATTATGAATAGAAAATAGACGAATTTCATTACAAAGAATAGTTATGGTCACTGCATTTATGAGTACTTCATCTTCTCCCACAAGCTCTCATTTTTTTTTCCCAGCACTGCAACCAAACATTAACTGACATTATATCTCGATTCCTATATCTATCATTTCAATACTAACCAGATCTATCAAAAGGACAAATAAAAAATTTTATATAATGTTTCGTTTGGTTACATGATATAGATTCTTATTTCATGTATTGGAAAACTATATAACCATGTTTCAATTGTTTTTAAACTACGAGAAAACCATGGACTAAAGTTACGAAAATAATGGAATCTTAATTCCCTTACCGCCGTCCCAAACAAAGCCTAAATCCAATCTTTTTCTCTCCAGTCGTCTCAATTCCTCAATTCTTATCTCATTTGTTTTCAATGGAGAAAGAAGAGATTGGGCCGCCCGATGCAATTGAGCTCGTTGTTTTTCAAGTCTCTGAATCCTTTGTCTACTTGGTAACTCTCTTAATTTCTCTCCAGATTCTCTGTTCTTTGATTGTTCTTCGATTTTCGATTTTGAATGTTAGGGTTTTGGATTTGGGAATTGGAAGTTGAAGGAACTGAAATGCTTGATCTGAATGATACAAATCAGATTAGGGTTTTTTTTCCTGTATGTGAAATTGTTGCTAAATTTCGCTGAATTATGATGATGTATTCAAAAGCAGTTTTTGAATGATGATTTTGATTCATCTTTGCAGATTCCCCCTAGGAAAAGTGCTGCTTCTTACAGGTTTTGTCTCTTCTCTAGTTTTTGAGCTAAATGATTTATTTGATTGATTCTTTATCAAGTATTCAGTTTGCTCGCTGTTTTTACATTGTGTCATTGTTATTTTGTTTGCAATTTCGTGTTCATACTGGCAAGATCCTTGTTTAATGTTACTGATATCAATCAATGCTATCAATGAGTCAAAGGGTCCATGGTTGAGTTAACCATTTGAAGACAAACTTTGAACAAAAGTTTAACTCGTCCCACTCGTATCCTCTTACCCATTTTCGGGGAACCGAAAAGTAACTACATAAGTATTCCAAGATAAACTGAAGAATGGACAGAGAGTGTTTTCCTTTCACCAAATACAACGCATTCTTCTTTGCAAAAAAGTTTGCATAATGCTTAGGCCAAATGCATTTGCACCCCCTCTGAAATTCTCCCGAATTGCCTCTTGCAAAAAGTACCACTTTACCCCTTCAACTTAAAATGAACCATTTTGCCCCTAGATGGCAGGTGCCAACTTCTGATTGGCTTGACTTTTCAGGGGGGCGAGAGGCTATCAAGGAAAGTTCAAGCGGGCGAGAGGAACATTTGAAAGTTTAGGGGAGCGATAGGCAATTTGAAACAGGTTAAGGGAATCCAAATGTATTTGGCCTGGACAAAACAACAACCATAATCAACTATGAACAGAAATTTCCAACGAGTTAAGAACGTGGAAGGGTTTACAATTGTAATAACAACCAAACTCTCAAAATACTATGAACTGAATCAGAAGCTACAAAGAAATGGAAGCCAAATAGAGCAACCCACACAAAATGCCAGAAACAAGGCTGAAACATAGTACATCATTTTCTCGTACACTAAACAAATCAAGGAAGAATTACACTATGAACACCCCAGGAAAAAATCAATAATCAAATGAAAAAAGATTAATTTTAAACCTGACAAATGCTAGCCAAGTATAATCAAATACGTTGTTGATTCTTCAGAGTACTAACGAGGAACACAAAAAATTAGAAAACCTAACATTTCGAGCTCGAGAGATTATAATTTTACATACTGCGCAGGGAATCATACAAATCAGAAATAGCAGCAAACCACTAGAGGCTGAAGCTAATAACAATCCCCAATGATTTTTCTGTGAAACGGGGAAAGGGGAAGAAAAAACCCTAGCGAGTTAAATTCGTGAGGTATAGAGACGAGAAAGGGGGGAAAGGTCTAACCCCATGTCGATATCATTGTAGTCGTCGTCCGCCATGCTCAATCGTCAAAGAGAGGAAGCCGAAGGTACTCTTCTTCTCTGATCTCTCTTCTACCTTGCTAAACCCTAGAAAAGATCGGACCGGAAAATTGATGTGGTCTGGTCTCCCCTTTAAAGTTGGTTTCAATAGTAACCAAATCAAATCGAATTGGTTGAACTAACTTTGCTAAATTCTGATCATTATTTTTCAATTACCAAAATTTTATTATGATTTATTTATAAAAATTGATGTTAATTGATTTGGATTTTATTGTAATTTTCATTTGATTCGATAAAAATTATAATGCAAATTTAGTAAATTTGTTGAAATAATTCGGTTTGATTTGATTTTAATTGAATCAAATGCTCACCCCTATATATAACTATATATTTTGGATTAGGACAGTACTTTATGACATGAAGGAACGAGGAAATTATAGGATGGATCAGAACCGAAATTCAATTTTGGACTCACCCTTATTTTTTAGTTTAATTATTTTATTAATTAACCTTAACTTCTATTTTAATTTCTAAAATACCATTCTATAGAATTTTTTTATAAGAATGGGTCTAAAATTGAATTTTGATCCTGAACCATCCTATAAATTCTCGAATGAACGATATGCCATGTTTGTGTATTTTTGACATTTTTCCTCTTTCATGATGACATGTCAATTATAGTGTGATATTTTGTGTATTTTGATATTTCTTTCCCTCTTTCATGATGACATGTCAAACTATATCCGACAAAACAAAAATCTCATACTAATATTATTCTTCTACATCAAGAATAAGATATTTTATGTGGTGGTAAACATGAAAACTAAACTTTTCATGAACCTAATTGTGAAGTAATCATCGTGATCATATGACATTGCAAAATTAAAGCAAGTTTAATGGTTTCCAAAACAAGAAATTTGATAAAATGGGGGACTATATGGGTCTGGAAATGAAGCACGTTCAATGATCCTTATATAGAATACTCCCTTCATAAGTCATTTTAATTGTGTGCACACTAATTTAAAAGTAATTAATTATATTTGTAAAGTACAAAATTAGTCTTGTATTTCTGCTAGAATTAAGGAGCAATTGTCAATATAAAAGCTATTACTTGAAGTAAATATGAGTAAACTAGGAGTAAATGGAAAAGAGTACATAGAAAAGAAGAAAATGACAAGTAAAAAGAAAAGATAAATATTTACCAGAACGACTAGTGTTAAGAAATGGAGGGAGTATCATCCAAAAAATGGAGTAACCCATATATGGGGTACTTTAAAAGGGGAAATTAATAAAAAAAAATTATATTATTTTTTTCTTGTTTTCTTTTTATTCTTTTATATGATAATTTTTATGCCTGATGTAAATATATTAATATATAATAATAAAATAATAATATTTTAAAATACAAAGTAACAAATGAAATAAGTGAATAGAACATAAATAATATATATTTTATAAAATGAGATTTGAGGAATGAAAATAGAAAAACGGTAGGAGTTGCTTTATCTTTATGACTATAAAATGTAAATAAAGACAACAAAAATCTAAAGTACACGAAATTTGACTAGAAAGTCAAAGAGTAGTTGTAACAGATACAATATTAATTACTCATGTTTCCCTTTTACAATTTCAGGTTAATTAATAATCTCTTTACGAGATTTCTTATTATTTCACGATATGTTTATTTTCTTTGTTGTTTTCTTTCGTTTTGCAGTCCGATTTGCTCTAACTTCATTCGACTCCCTTCTCCTTGGATCTTCTTCCTTCTCGTTCTACTTTATTCGATTTGTTTTCCTTATCAATTCATATTTCCTTCTTGTTTTCGCTTGAATCTATATTCTTTAATTATTCAATAGATTTTGTTGTTGTTTCATCATTTATGGGGATCCAATTCTTGTTGCATCTATGTTCTTACGGATTATGCTCCAAATTTTGATTTTCTAGGTATTTCCTTCCTCGGTTTTTGTTGTTTTTTCTTACTTTTTTTATGTGATCGTTTTGTAGTACATGATGTTCGTTGTTTTTCTTCTTCTTTTTGTTATTGATTTCCGATTTCGCTTTTGCTTTCCGATTTTGTTGCTTGATCTCTTTTACCGGTAATTCTCAGCTCATGTTTTCGGTTTTATATTTATGGAGATTATAGAGCTTGGATTATGCTCATAAGGTATTCGATGAAATGCCTCAAAGAGATTTGATGAAGCTTTTCATTGTTTTATATCCAAATCTAATAAGGTATACCATTTTTGTAAGTGCACTTGCTCTCCCCTCTAGATTTGACGAAGAAACACCTGGAAATACCATTAAATTTAACACGTAATGTGAATTGCATTTCCTTAGAAAAGTTGGTTCTAATATTTTCTTTGAGTTTGAATTTGTTGGAAGTGGTTCCCCAAAGATAGAAGATCCACTAAGTCAAAGATTTGACCCATTTCGAAGAAGGTTTAAAGACAAACA
>CAOJBJ010191147.1:0-12053 GCA_948291685.1 Euphorbia celastroides
GGATTTACAGTCTAGTTTAAACACAAATTAAGTTTGTTAGGATAGAAAATCAGGTTACATTAATGAAAAAAACCCTGAAAATCTCAAGTGTCCCTGAGGCGCGCCCGAGGCGCACAAAAAAGGCGCACTCAGGCGCGCGCCTTAGGGACACATAGGCGCCACTACGTTGGCGAGGCGACAAGGCTGTCGCCTCGCCTGAGTCGCGCCCTTAATAACTATGGTTGTGACACTCATTACTATAATTTTCATTGATCATCAAACCTTGATCTGAGATTACATATTTATCAATCGTCGCATTTTTGGCATCAGGGTCCAACAGTATGTCTATCTAACTTGTAACTTGTGAATATAGCAAATTAGAGCAGAGGTGATGTAGCGATTTTCATGTACTAAGCAATTAAAATAAGCATTTTGTTTCGGATTTTCTGAAACAAGATGAGACCTATATTAGACCTTACCACAAAAATTTTCAGAAATGTAGCATGTCTCTAACCCACCCAATCCCTGGGTCACAATGACTTTAGGTACTCCTACATAATCTTAAATATTGCACTTTCTCAATCAAGTCCACATTATAAGGATTATTTTCTCTGTCTAATCACCATTCCAGGAAATATCATGCTCACATTGTCAATCATTTTCTTCTGAGTAATCCATTCATTTTGAGTATTTACAATCTTTTAGGTTTCACTTTATATTCATATTTCTTCAAGAAGAGTATCGATTTTTTTGACTAATCAATTTATTTTTACCTCCATCCATACTTCATGTCATTAACTAGATTTACATGTTCAGAAACTATCTCAATTCCACTTAATATTCATATTGCATCAAGAAGAGCTTTGACTAATCAATTTTTTTTATTGCCATCCATACTTCATGTCATTAACTAGGTTTACATGTTCAGCAACTATCCCCATTCCAGTTGTATTTTTTTTAAATATTAATTGGATGCTCAAATTATAATTCTCACGGTCTCATCCACAAGACATTAGAAAGAAATTTTTATTCAGTCTCATGAATACCAACAAGGGGTTCTGTGTACATGCCACAAAGCCGATAAGGGTGACCAGAAAGACAGACCTACTTGGTCAAAGGAAATCACATGAATACACCAGTTTCCATTCACTCACTATTAGTCCTAGTTCCATCTCCACTTTACCAGACCCACCACCAAAAATCCTTCTCTCTCCACACAAATGAACTTTCACTTAAACCAAAATGATACTCATAAATTTTGATGATGTAAGACCTTAAAAAATTATTGCTTTTCCGTAACCTGTTTTGCTTAACATTCAATTTTTGCTTAACCTGTTCTAGGCAGTTCAATTAAGCATTCAGCACTGTAGTTTCCCTGTAAGTATTATTACAGAATTTACTCCTAGTTCTTAATGCTTAGATGGTTTTGTTTGAAGCTATGTGCGCGCGCGTGTGCACGCGAAGTGCAATGAGGAGAGAGAACTAATATGATAGAGTTCCATGCAGACATTTTTCAAATCAGTAATTACTTTAGTGTTTACTAGGACTTCAGGTGGTTACGATTGGAAACTTGTGATTGAATATGCCATATCAGCAATCTCATTGGATCATAACACAATATCTTTCTGTTACATTACTGGTAGCTGATAAGTCCAAGTCTTATAATATGAAAATAATTAAAAAGGCAATATCAAAAACTTTACTGCAGTCTGCAAGAAAGCAAAAAGAAGTTGTAAACATTGATAGATGATATTAATTAAAAAAGAAATTTTAGTTTGGTGGAGAACACTTTGTCAGAAATGGACTTCAAATCAAAAGGAAACGGGCTCTCACTACTATTATTCACGAAAATGGCCCAAAAACGCTTCTTACCTGTTTTTCGTGAGTTTAACTTTCTAAGTTTCCCAAATGTGGAAATGCTAGTGCTCGAAAGTTCCTGTGCTACCTAGATCATGGCATTCCTCTCCCAGAGTTCAAATTGAAAAACTGAACGCTTCAATTTTACACTCATAAATGTGAGTTTTCTTTTCTTCCTTTACTCGTTTCTATATCGGCAAATAAGTAAAATAGCTATCAGGGATTCAGGCTATGCTACCAACCAGAACTTTAATAAGAAAAGTACTAACTGTGCAATCCCTATAATAATACCAAGTAACATTATCCACCATGGTTGTTCAATGACAACAAACAAAAACCATGTTCGAACTCCACATTCAAAAATCTTGACAGAGTAAATCAAAGAAATTAGAATAAGGATAAAATATTAATATACAAAGTTTCAAACTGATACCTGCAATTTTGGCCGAAGAGCTTCAAGTGGCCCTTTAGGTTTCTCAACACCTTGCTGTTGTCATTATTTACATAAATAGCGCAAGATATTAAAAAATCATATAAGGATAAGCCTCTAGCATTTTCATAGGTAAATAACAGATCAAGGAATACCTTTCCAAGTGCCCAATCCGCCGAATCAAAATAGGCCCGTTCATGGTCCTAACATAGCAATCAAAACTTAAGATAGAAACAGCAAGAGTTGCACGATATATTACACAAGTTACATCGGGATATCACCTTAGAGATAAGTGGGGGTTTCTTAGGCATAATTCCGCCATATTTTCTCTTTACAGTTTCCTCCTGTAAAAACATTTCATGGAGTGATTAGTAAGAATTCTTCAAATAAATCAGAAAGGATACAGCAATTCTATGCTCAGACAAATCCATAAATGAGAGAACAAAAAGGAAAAACCAGAACCTCCTCTTTCGGTGAGGGCATAGGAGAATTGTTTGTAACCACATTTCCGTCGACTTGCTGTTGCACTTTGCCACTTTCCATGTCTGCCATGATATCCTTCTGCATAATTTCCATTCCAGCAAATCAATTAAAATACTCCATCGTTTAATAGCCAATTCACAACAGTTACAACCCAGGTAAAGCAGATATTAAACGTTAACTCAATCGCTTTCTCATAATAAGACAAAATGCAGAATCAACTAGATTTATCAACGCCATCAATGAAAAAAATACTGATTTCATTTTTATACGATTTACTAGATCTAGATCAAAACAAGCAGGTATGCCGTTGCAACCCCGGCCGACGAAATACGAGATCCGATAACTCATATCCGGCATCTTCTGATCCCAATCGGTAAGGACAACGAGATTCACGTTTGAATTGACAAAAAAGAAATGAAAAAGATGGCCAAAACATCAAAATTAACAAGAAAACCAACAGAAGAGAAAGAAAGCTTACCTGAATGGATATGAAAATGGATCAAGAGGGGAGAGATAAGAGACGGTATGGTAACGAAGAATGAGGGGAAAGAGGCGAGTGCAATGATCCTTTTGTAAGGTCAGTTGGGCCAAGGGCTAATTTCCCGACAAAATATTCAAATTTAGATGTAATTATTATATGCTCTAACAATTATATAAATGAGTAAAATAAAAACGTATGATGTTGTGTTGATGAATTATGTCTGTAATATGAAAAAAAAAAAAACTATATACTTCTCAAAATTTGATAAAAATAAATTTATATACCATGTAATATATCGATTCGCATTTTGAGTTGGCATCATATGAGAAATAAAGTTTGTATGTGTGTAGCTGGTCTGGTATGTATTTCATTATATTTGTAAAAGTGAAATATATTAATTGGAACTAACTTTCAACATTACTGTTTTGGTCATCCGAAAACAGAAAGTTTATGTATTAAAATACGACTAATATTAGTTTTTATATTATCTTGTTTGAGCTATTATGGTCGATATCTGGAAAGCACTGAATAAATTCTTTAAGTCATTCAATTTAACTTCTTGACATTTTTTCTTCGTTCTAGCCCTAAAGATTATGCTCAGATTGTGATTGTTAAGACATATCCTTATAAATGAGTCAGCCAGTAAAATTTTATATGAAATGAAGCAAACTAGGTGGTTTGAAAAAGAAGGAAAATGATAAGTGTGAAGGATTAGGAAAAGCTTGTTCTATACTCTGAAAGATAGATTAAATCTTAAACCTAAGCTTGGAATCATTTTCTAGTAACAAATTAGAAATTTTTTTAATCTTTAATAAAAAACTTTTATTATGGCAAATTCAAAACTTTTGACATTATAGCTAGAATTTGATTCACAAAATCACCTACCTTAAACTTTTCATTTAACAAAAGTATTTTGAGTAAATGTACCATATAGTTTCTGTTTTCAAGTTTTTCATTCATGTATTAAAAAACGAATATATTTTAACAAAAATCATTCATTAAACGGAGCGCTTTGTTCAGGTAAGGAAACGGTAAGAATAAAGAAAGGAAATGAATGGAATGCCCTCAACTTTGTTACTCATTTGGATAGAGCTAGAAGATAGGAGAACATTTTCATGTTTGCATTTCTGTTCATTTTGGATCAAATAAAAGTATTAATTTCATAGTTGAAAGTTGAAACATATGATCCCATCATCAAACTCTTCTTTTTTAATAGAAGCCATTTTCCCATATCAACATTCTTCTTCGTAAATCAAACACTTAAACTAAACTAAGAGAACCACCATTAACATTGATACTGATTACTGGAGAATCTTATTTAAGCTCTATTCATGCTTTGATGGCTACAACTACAGTACTTGTTGAATTAGAACAAAAATTAGATCTTAAAATGGGAAGGCAAAAGCAAAGAAAACACACAATGGTAGTTGTGACGAGTAAAAGGCCGGTAGAAGAAAACATAAGCTTTGATGGTGATGGCGGCGACGACAATATGGTGTTCCACGTTGGTCAGACTGGTGGTTGAGAAGTGACGCAAAAGTATTACTCGGTTGAGAAGGGTTGGGAGGCAGACACATGGGTAGAGATATATATAGGAAAGGGAATGCTAATACTCATACGGGTGGGGGTAATAAAAAAATCTTAGAGTGGGTAATGGTATGTCCTGCTTTAATCAAAACAAGCACGATGAAAGGAAATCATAGTATCATATTTTGTTCCCCTTTCTTAAATACCCCTAAAAACAACCCCTAATTTTATTCTTTTCTTTTTACGATGATCCCTTCTCCCATTCAGTTTCTTCGTGTTCTTCTTTTTCTTCCTTCATCTTTTTCATATTCATCACCATCTTTCTTCTTTTTCCTCCTTTGTTTTTGTCATCTTCTTCATCTTTTGTTTATTCGTTCAATTCATCATCATCATCATCATAATCATCATATTCTTCTTCTTCTATTTTCTATTTTTGTTTGAAATGGAAAAAATTTGGTTTTTGGTGTTTTCATGGTGGATTTTGCATTTTCAGATTTTATTTTTGTTGGATTTTGATGTTTGTGGTGTCTCCATCAATCGATTTTGTCAGTTTTCATGATTTTAACCAGATTCTCAATGAAGAAGATGAAGGATTTGGAGAAGAAGAAAAGAAAGAGGTCTAATTGTCATTATACTAGCAAAACACAATTATATCAGTCGTTAAGCTTTTGAACAATCAAAACAAAAAAACATCAAGGTATAATAGCTATCATACTAGCAAAACAAGTGATATAATTCCCTTTATATAATTCCCTTAAACAACAAAAATGAACAATCGGATTAGTATAAAGGGCATTATACGAGCTTCATAACCCTTTGTACTAATTATTATGAACCACATAAATAAACAAGCATGCAGCTATAATGACCATTATACCGGCAAAAAAGGCAGTATAATGTCCTTTATACCAACAAAAGAAGAGGTATAATGGTCATTACACTAGGCCAAAATCCTTTAAACCTCTAAAACTAACAAACATGTTGGTATAGTGGCCATTATACCATCAAAAGAGGAGGTATAATGGCCTATATACCATGCTAAAATACTCTAAACCACAAAACTACTAAATAGATAGGTATAATGGTCATTATATCGACAAATGAGGAGGTATGATGGTCTTTATACCAACAAAAGATGAGTTATAATGACCATTATACTAGGCCAAAATCCCTGAAGCCACTAAAACTAATAGGGCGTTATACCAATTTTAACCCCTTTTACCATTAAAATTCAACATCAGAATCTTGAAGCACATTGACAAAAAGAAAAAAAGAAGAAGATGAGTGAAATATAGTTCACTTATGTCGATAATATAAAATCCATATAGCCATGAGCTTTCGCTTTCAAGTTCGAAACATGCAAATGGAGTCTTCAAGTTTTGAGAGATTATTAAATTGATTCTTTTACAAGGCTAAGTGATTTTAATCAAAATTTGAAGGCAGAATGCACAAAAACCATCTTAAAGTTGGCACAATTTGACAGATTCCACCCTCAACTTATGAGCATGATACTTTGCCTCCCTCAACTTGGCAAAAATGTATCAGTTTACCCCTCTCCCCATTCCCCATTACCACATGTCATCTCCTAATTGGAGAATAAAAAATAAAAAAGAATATGATTGACTGAGTTATTGTCTTGGCTTTATTATAGTCATCTTAAGAAATGAATAATATGCCACTTTGCGATAAGTAGTCCTAAATAAAATAAAATAATGGAAAATTTATTTCATGAGTTGTTATTACAAGAATGAACTAATATACCCTTCATTATTGTATAACCCAAAAATGTCAATTTTTTAAGGGAAGCAGCGCATAGCTACTAGGGTTGCATAGTGTTGTTTGGCTACCCAATTCAATGAAATTTAAGGGTCCAATACCCAACCAAGTTGTAATGCAATTAAGATCAGAAAAACCTCAATAACAATAACAAATGATTTTGACATGAATGTTTCAAATAAAACACCTCTCCCGTCAGTTTCTTTGATCACATTCAGAGGTTTCCATATATTGCTAATTAACTCAACTGTACAAAGTTTACATGGCTGTACACTTAAACATAACATACTCTCTTCCAACACCAACTATAAATTCTCTGTACATGTTTTCTATTAAACACGAATAAAGCGCGATGCTGGCACCATCTCATTCTCTTCATCTGATGTCCTAACTGAGAATCCACCATCCTACCGCCCAACATAAATAAAAGTTTGATTCAATTAGTAAATACCAAAACGGGATTCACTAAGCAATTGATATTTCAAAATATAGAAAAGTTTATTAGAAAATCCCGTTCCAAGGATTCTACATTTTAGAAATATTTTGCAAATCGAAACTCTCAGAAACTTATTAGTGCATTAATGGAGATCTTATCAGTTCATCAAGATCCCACATAGCATCAAATCCTAATAAAATTCTTACTTTCAGCTGGAAAAGCCAATGCTCAGCGGCAGATGCAAAAATTGTTTTACCGTGGTGTCCTTACATGTCAGTGAACTAAATATATGACATTTTATAGGAGTAAATGCAAAATTTACATAATTTTCTTAGACAAATACTTGATAGTTGTACAAAATAATATAATGTTGTGATGGTAATGGTTACATTACATGTAAACAAACCTGTCGGTGACGACGACGCTGGATTGCGGCGATTGCTTTAACCATCACATAAATGGGCAAAAGAATCCCAACTGTCCTCAAAATTAAAAACTGCAATATTCCTATGTTTTAGATACTCTCGGGAACTCAAAAGAACAAAAGAATACGTTGGAGTATACAGAATGTAGGCTCACCATGAATAACGTGGCTGAATAATCTCCAGCTCCCGCTATGACAATGGGAAGAGTATGCCTCAAGACAAGAAGAACCATAAACTACACATGCACATTACAACTTGTAACTCTGTGGTTGTGATCTTGGAATTCAATTGGTAAAATGCTTACCATAATTGCAACAACACGACAGCACATCAGACTTTGAGGAGAGGGGGCCAAATAATCGAAGTCAGAGTCTAGAAATTCACCATCTGTCGAAACCATTGCGATTAGCCCGGGATTGCGGAAATCCCTTCTCGCTATCTCCCAGTTTCCTCTGAAATTATAAACAGGACCGCATTTATTTACTCGAAATGGAAACTAAAAATTGAAGCACGCAAGATAAGGCTCTGTTATTTTCAATGAAATGAACTGAACTTAACTAAAGCTTATTTGCAACTATCGCATGAAACTTAATGGAAACTTAATAAAACTAAAAATTATATCAAACTAATTGAAATCTATCAAACTTTGAACTTATTTGAAATTTATTGAAACTTGATAAATTCGAATGGAACTTATTTGAAAATTAATCAAACTGAATTGAACTTAATGGAAAATAAGTTGAAAAGAACAGGGCCTAAGAGTACATACCTGAAATTTGTAGGAATGCCTCCATAAAGAAACAACGGAGGTGGTGCTGTATATCCTGACTGAAATTTCTGTAATTGATGATGCATTTTCTATTACTCTTAAGCTGTTTTGTATCGATAAAACAAAAAATTAGGTGAGTGGGAATATACAAGTACCTGGAGACAGATCTCGCACCTTGTATCGCCCTTCTCATTACACCACCTTTGTACACATTTGTGATGTGCATACTGCAACAAAACAATCAACATTTCAATTCACAAAAACTTGAAAACATTACAAAATCCAACTAAGCCTCCTACAAAGACTACATTCTTATCAGACATAAACAACAAACAACAAGGCTACTGCTCAACCAGGGTAAGGAGGGTTCGGGTGAGTGACCCTAAAGTGGAGTCGTAATGACTATCCATGACAATAATTCATAGTTGCATGCTAATTTACTGAAGGAAAACCATTATTACAGTACACATTATGTGATGTAGAAAGAACAATACCATTGAACAACAATATCTACGTGTTATAGATAATCGCCTCGCAAACTTTCCTGCCAATATTATATGCTATAATATGCCAATCAATGTATCAAGCCTATTTCATCAACAAAAAGGTAATCATGATTGTAATATCTCGGTCAAACGCAGTTAGACCCCTCAACTCGACAACCTTTGCTTGATACCACACTGAAGTATCAAAAGTTCCAATCGCCCACCTAAACTAGGCAAAATCAGAAAAATGAAGGCAATTCTGCTATTGCAGTATACATTCTGCGCTATAGGGAGTATACTAATACCAATGGACAACAAAATCTTCTATTATATGCCAACCAATGTATCAAGCCTCTTTCGTTGACCTGTTAACTTCACAGGCATCCAAAAAATTGGAAAGCATAACTCTAATATCTAAATGCAAATCTTTGGATAATAATCAACTGACCTTCAAGCTGCCACGACAAGAGCATGGTGCTTCCATGTTGATGTCATAGTCATCATCGTGGCAAATCCTACACTCAACCAATTTTGTTGAACCTAAATCCTTTTTAAGAGGTAAAATGTCAGTGGTTTTGTCGTTATCTTGGCTTGCAGAAGCCATGCAACGGCTTTTGCTTTGCATTGCAGCTTCAAGAGTGGATTCAGTTAGCAACCCATCAACTAGCAATACGAAATGATCCCTCATCTTTGAAGTTGCATATTATCAAAAATTTTGCGGGTGTTAGCAACATATGAAAAGTTCTTCTGCTTCACCGATAACAGGAATCCCTGAAAACAAAATCTGATTAATTTTAGAATTTGATAACTTATACACCATAAGCAGCAACATCAATGTGCAAATTGCAGAAACGGGTAAGTTTGAACTGTCAAACATACAATCACGACAAGCACATTAGAAGAACAGAGAAATCAACGATGAAACGAAAAAAGAGGCTACTTTACCAAGAAATGGAAAATGCTATGACTTTCGATGCACAAAACCCAGAAAGCAAAAGCAGAAATTGGATAATGCAAAATAAATCTAAACCCACATTGCATAAAGGGGGGAATGAAATAAGGAAAGAAAAGTCATATTGAAAAGAAACAACAAATGAAAAAGAAGCAAAGAAAGTGAGAGTTAGAGAAAAAGGTATCTCCCTGACGATAAAAACGTAGGAATATTGGGATACAAAAATAAATAAATATATAAGGAATTTTTCTGTACGGGAGAAGGAAGCAACAATCTTCGGCTTCCTTGCGTGTGATTGGTTTCTCAAATTGAAGCAAGAGATTGTGTGTTGGTGTTAATGTCACAAACCCATTTCACCCCAAAACCAAATTAATTAGTTTCGAAAAGCATGAACGCAAGAAAATTAAAAAAAAAAAACAAAACAAAAAAGTGGCAGAGGGACAGAGAAGGAAATGTGAGAAGAATATAACGGTAATCCCGTGGGGCCTCCCTTCAAGATTGATTGGAACTTACAGCGGCGGCTCTTAGTAGATGGAACAAGGAAACCTTTGGTAACAAGAAAGCTCCAATCTAGGATTGCTGGTATTTAAAAGCGTCTATGTGGTTCCCCTTCTGAGCCTTGGATTAGCCTTGAAAAGGAGCTCGTATGAGGAGATCCTTTGACAAGAGCATTCTTTTTGGAAGCAGAAAGGAATGGCTCCACCAGGCGGACAGAAACACCAAGTACTTCCATAGTTCAGTTATATCGAGAAGGCGCAGAAACATTGTGTTGGACTTGGAGATAGAGGGTCAATGGTGTTCGCTTGAGGAGGGAAGCGGTCAGGTTTTTCTCGAGTTTATACATGGAGGAATTGCCAAAAAACCGACACATAGAGAGCCTGATTTCTTCTCCTCGGGGCCTCTTTCCGTGCTTGACTGAAGATATGAGGAGGGACCTTCAGAGAGAGGTTCTCAATGAGGAAATCAAGGCTGCGGTTTTTCAAATGCCTCCTTGGCGGGCCCCGGGGATCGATGGCTTTCAAGCGGGCTTTTTCCAAAATTTCTGGGATAGGATCGGTTCAAAGGTGTGCGAGTTAGTGAAGGGGATATTCAGGGGGGAACCTTTCCCGACAGGCATGAACTGTACGCTGCTAGTTATGGTCCCAAAAAAGACCAACCCCCAGTCTTTCTCCGACTTCAGGCCTATCAGCCTCTGTACAGTTGTGTATAAAATTGTGATTAAGGTAATTGTTAACTGACTCAAGAAGATTATGCCTTTCTTGGTTAGCGAGTGTCATACTAGTTTTGTACATGGGAGACAGATTACCGATAACATCATCATAGTCCAAGAGGTCATGCATTCTATGCGGGGGAAAAAGGCCGGAAAGGTTGGATGGCGTTGAAGATTGACTTGGAAAAATTTTACGATAGGCTCCGATGGAACTTCATCGAGGATACCCTGCACGACATCGGTATTCCTATTAATCTTATTTCAGTTATCATGCATCGTATTTCCTCATGCTCTATGCAGGTGCTTTGGAACGGTGAGTTAACTAAGGAATTTAGACCATCCCGGGGTATCCGTCAAGGGGATCCTATGTCCCCTTTTATCTTTGTACTATGTATGGAGAGACTGGGCCAGAGCATCATGAGGATCAGGAGACAAGGAGCCTGGAAGCTGATTCGTTTGGGTCGTGGTTGCACCCCTCTGTCCCACTTATTTTTTGTTGATGACCTTCTGTTGTTCGCAGAGGCTTCCCGGAGTCAGATTCAGAGTATTCAGGAGGTCCTTCAAACTTATTGCAACATCTCTGGAGCCAAGATGAGCTCGGCTAAATATATTGTTGTGTGCTCCTCTAATGTTTCACAGAGTCTTAGTAGAGATTTGGCGAGTCAAATGGGGTTCTCTGTCTCCAACACTCGGGGAAGTACTGGGGGGTCTATGTGGATTCAGATGGTAGAGAGGCCACCCGTTTTAGTGGTCTAATTGAGAAGGTCCGTGACCATCTTAACGGGCTCAATGCTCGCGTGCTTATTCTGGCTGGGAGACTGATCCTTATCAAATCCGTGCTCTGCTCCATCCCCTACTACCACATGTAGTCTAACTGCTTGCCGGAATCTGTTTGCGGCTCCCTGGAGAGCATCATTAGAAGATTTCTGAAAGTGCTAGAGATAGGAAATACAATACTCTAGGGGGGTGAATAGAGTATGCCAAACAATCGTGAAAATCAAAACTGAATTTCAAACAATGAAAGACGTTTCAAGGCCTTGAAACAGACTGTCAAGCCCTCAAAACAGAAATGCGGATAAATAAGACTGTAATGCGGAAATGTAGTAAAAACACAGTTATATGTTACGAAGTTCGGTCGCTAATTGACCTACTCTCCGCCCAAGGGTGTATAAAGCCCTTGAGACCTAGCTCTCTTTATTTATATTATTCCTTTAGGGTCCTAGTACAACCTAGAAGATGTAAT
>CAOJBJ010191210.1:0-12143 GCA_948291685.1 Euphorbia celastroides
TTTTATTTTTGAAATTTTGAAGCACATAAGTCGAGTGCGTCTCCAGCCAAACCATCAACCAACCCCTGTCAGCCGCCAGAGTAATGGCCTTAATGGCCGCATAAAGCTCAGAAATGAAAGCGAACTTGAAAGAGTCCGGTTCGCCAAAAGCACCAAGAAAATGCCCATCAGAATTCCGGTAGACCGCTGCTGCTCCTGAAACGAAATTCAACACTGACGCATCCGTATTGATTTTAATCCAATTTGCTGGTGAAAATTTCCAAGAAACCGAAACAATCTTAGGAGCTTTAGATAGACGAGGTTCCACTCGAAGTTGTTGAAGGATATGACGATCAACCGTGGAGTTACATATAGAACCTTTGCTTAACAAAGCAGTTTCTTGAATGCAAAACCAAACTTTGCGAAGAGTCACGTGAATGTTAGGAGCGTCCCTATCAAAAATAATCTTTTTCCTCGCAGTCCATAAAATCCAAAAGCCAGAGATCCAAGCACTTCTCCAGAGGTCTTTAATTTGCGAGCTAAATTTTTGTTTGGTAACCCAGAGAAGTTGCATTTTGATAGATCCCAACAAAGACAAAGACCGACCAAATAAAGCACATATTGAAGTCCAGAACTGAACCGCAAATTCGCACCGAAGGAATATCAATTGACTGAACTTCTTTGCAAAACATCACACAATGAGGGACAATATGAAAGCCTCTAGTGATGAGCTGATCTTGAGTGGCCAGCGAATTCCAATGTGCTCGCCAAGCAATCAAGGAACGAGAAGGAGGAATTGAAGGATTCCAAAGGAAACCCAACGCCTCAACATTCGCCCTCCCTTTTAGCCACCTGTAAAAAAAGATTAACAGTGAAAATACTAGAGCTAGCAGGACACCAAAAACAAACCTCCTTGTCAGGCAAAAGAGAAACATTCGCAATCTGTTGGAGAATGGAAGAGGGCAGCTCGGAAGGCAAATTCCAGCCATCATTTGAATAAAAATCAGTAATACGTTAAGATTTGGATTTCCAAGCTGAAAGCGGTAGATTGAGTTGATCCGCAATGGTAAGAACCAACCATTCATCGTTCCAAAAAGATCAGAAAGATATCGGAGAAACCAACCAAAACGAATGACATTTAATGATTGGAAAAATGTGCTTTATGGAGCCCCAAATAGACGAGGTAACGACCGGTCTTGGGACACCTGAAGAGGAAAAAAACCGTCGCCTCATCAAGACACAAGGGAAAGAATCTGAGCTTAAAAGAGACCAGGAAAGTTTCCCCAGAAGAGCTGAATTAAAAATCCTGATGTCTTTAACACCCAAGCCTCCATCTTTCTTTGAATTGGTGTATTGCCGCCAATTAGTTACCACCAATTTTGGCTCTAAAATTGACCCGGTCCAAATGAAATTTCTCATAGCCCTTGCCAAACATAAAGAATTAAGTCATTTTAGTTTATATTAAAATATATAAAATTAAGGTAAACGGTGACAGTGAAAGGTCAAAATGGTGGTAGTGTAGGAAGAAGTGACGTTGGCAGGTACGTAGCCATGACCGGAGCTGGATGGGACAGTCCGGTCGGCTAATGTCAACTATATAATTTCAATCCAAACATAAAAAATGAAAATTGCACATGAAAAATGAACATCAAAATTAAATGCATTAATATACATTCACAAAAAGTACAAGTTTAGTTAATAATTAAATCTGGCTAACAGAACGAGAAGAAGAATTAGAAATCTAAGAGGCGGTAGAATATTCTTTCGAGAGACTGATTTTTGAAAACATTGCATAATATCTTCTTCATCAATGAAGAATATCTTCTTCTCAATATAACACAACAAGCAATCCGAAAGAAGAACATCTCCAACCTTGTTTCTTAGATCAGTCTTGACAATGTTCATTGCCAGAAATGTTCTCTCAACTGAAGCTATAACAACGGGCAAAATCAAAGCCAACTCAATCAATCGATATACCAAAGAAAAGTGTGTGTGAAAGTTATTCTCTAACAAAGTTCTTGAAAGAGAGCATAAATCTTCAAGACCAGAAAATTTTGTGTTTGATCTCACTTCATCAATGTAGTTTTGAAGTTGATAGGAAAGGTCCGTCACATCAACTTCAGAAATATCGTCAGGATACATCCGAGCAAGATGCAATAGTGCCTCAAGATTGAACTTAGCAAAATATTTTGAGGGATTAAGGCACATTAATTGATAAGTGGTACAAAGACACTTATTTATCATAGTTTTTAAGGGTAAAATACTCTGATTTGAATGTTATTTTACCTCTTTTATTGGATTTCATGGGGTATGTTGTTGTTTTTGATGCAAGTATAGGTTCTTGAGAAAATTAGAGGTTAGAATTACAAGATATGGAACATTGCGTAAATGGAGAGGATTTTATCTCATTTTATGTTAAAAATGATGTTAATTTGGTTGCAAATGAATCTGCCAAAGTTCGGGTGAAGTTCGTGAAGATTTACAAGTGTTTTTCTCTGAAGAAATGCCAAATCACGACCGTGACTTTTGTCACGATCGCGACTAGTCAACAAAGTGGGTAGAGGAGAAACAAGCAAGAATCACGATCGCAACTCATATTTGCAATTCGCAACTTGCTCGATGATCAGAAAATTCTTCAATAATTTCTACCGGTTGCAAGTTTGTTTAACCGCCACAATGGTTTCTAACTGTTAAATATGAAGGGGTGTCTATCCAGGAGACTTATCCACATGTTAGAAGTGAAAGGGTGTAACTTTTCATCAACCAACACCACTTTTCTACAGGTACATGACTTTTCATGAAGGGACATGACTTTTCATCTCTATATCAAAAGGAATTGCTTTGCAAAATCAGATATAGTTTGCAAGGAGAGCATTCTAGGAGAGTAGATTTTGTGTATATAAGTGTGTTGAGAGAAAATACAGTGAGAGTTCTTGAAATTCTAGTCTAGAGAAAGTTTATGAGTCAATCGATCCATTCACGATCACTTCATAACTTGTGGAAATTGTGGTTTTTTAAGAGTGTATAATTGCAAATCATACAATCAATGAAATCTTTTGTTTTTCAAATTCGTGCATTTCAAGTTTCACAAGGAAGATAACCTGACAAGGCTTCTGTAGAATCGATATCGGATTACAAATTAACGCAGAAATTGCCTAGGAATTGACAACTACATTTGGATAGGAACACTACCATCCACTAATTAACGAAAAGGTTTGATCTCCCTTTTATCACTTTAGGCATACCTTTCATAAGTTGGTTTGTTTTTCTGTATATACTAGACTTTCACGAAAGTTATAGCATGTCTATGTGTTATAATATGCTTCCTGTTTGACGGTTTTAAGCGTAATAGTTAAGTCTCGATGGAAAGGATTAGTCTTTGAAGAGTACAATTACGTAGACAAGGCTAATTACAATTACATAGACAACTAGATTGAAATTTAGTGTTTTCATGTTCGACTGTAATCATACATACACTAGAATTGAAAAAGTAATTTAATGTGAATTCTATGGTGTTTCTTTATTTGTTCTGAATTGAGGAATCTGTTTTTAAAAGTTATATTGTGTAAGGTTTTTCCTATAGTTTTTCTAAGACTAGATTTGAAAGTACTTGTCGTTTGTATATTTCTTCTCTTCACTTTATACCGAACTATTTTCTCATCTATCCACTATTTTTATTATTTTTATCTTTATTTTATTTTTAAGTTTCATTCTTTCAAATTGAATTTACTTTATTACCCTTCCTTTCCTGTGGGATCGATGTTTTTAAAACTACATCGCAACTGTATACTTGCAGTTATCTTCATTTTTCTAATTGTTAATTGGTACTGACACCACCTGTTCATTTTTAGATTTTATTTTTATTACTAACTAGAAAAGTGGCAAACAATTATGCATTAAATTAAATCCGTGTTTGCTTCGGTAAACACTGATTCAAGTCTTTAAGAACTGCATCGACAACCTATCAAGAAGATAATAGAAAATTAGAGTATTATAATACTTCTAGTTTATGTAAATATTTTAGTAAAAAATTAAGATAAAATAAAATACCTTTATCATTATTTCAACACGATAATAATGAAGAAGAATCTTCGGTTCACCATTGACAAGAGACGCACCACTACTTGGGAGACGGTCTTGCAAGTTGGGCACACCAATATTATGCTCGACACAAAATGCAATCACTTTATGCAACAACTTTTCTCAACCTTCTTCATTTCTATATGATTGCAATTTTTCCTTTAGTGTTTAAACCATACAAATAGCATTGCCTATGTCTTGATCCTTAGCTTGCAAAGTCGAAGACAAAGGTTCAAAGTAAGCCAATATTTCTAACATTAGTTTCCCAATAAACACAAACTCAAAATTCCCCATCTTCTCCACCAAGCCCTTAGTCGTACTCGTAGTCTTTCTTGAATCACCATCATATTTTATAGTTAGAAGCAATTCCTCAATAGAATTCCATATTCCAAAAAGTTGAATCAAAGTTTTGTAATGAGAACCCTAACGAATAGTATTGGGTCTTCCCAAACTCGTTTCTTGATTTTTACCCGAACCAGTCAAAATCTCACCACTTTAAATCTTTTTCAAGACTTCCTCATACTGTGATTTCCGAAGAGCATGTAACCTTTTTCATGAACTTCCAACCATGTTTACAATCATTAAAACATAATAAAAAAATTGACTCACATCATGGTTATCCCCGGTAATAGAAACAACAACTAATTGAATTTGATGAGCAAAACAATGTGCATTTATATTATCATTTAGAATGAGAGTTTTCAATTTATTTAGCTCACCACGCATGTTAGAAGCTTCATCGTAACCTTGTCCTCAAAGTCTTGAGATTGACAATCCATTTTGTTCAAAGAAATTGTCAACCGCATTCTTTAAACCTTGTGAGGAAGTTTCGGTAACCTGAGCCATTCCAAGAAACTGTTCAATAACTTCTGCAACATCATTTACAAATCTCACATCCACAGTCATTTGCTCTTTAATTGAACTATCCCTTGATTCATCAAGTAAAAGAGAGAATTTTCTATCCCCAAGCTCCTTCAAAATCACCTTTCTCATTTCTTTTGCACAACATGCAATAATGTCTCTTTGAATTGTGGATGAAGTTAATTGATTATTCTTAAATTTTTCCTCATAACCTTATCCACTTCTTCATTAAACAAGCAAATGCAATTAACAAGTTCAAGAAAATGACCTCTATGGATGGAATCTTCGGACTCAACATTAACTCAGAATGCCAAACCTCCCCCCAAAAGATATCTAAATATCCTAACAATTGTGGTCAACCGAGTGGGATACTCATCTTGAACTTATACTTTTTGTTTTGTCAAAAAAATATCAATATTCTGCTTTTAGTTCCTAAATTGCATAACATCATATTAAGAATTCTTATGAGCCTATAAGGCCTCATGAGTAGCTAATGAATCTTTACCCCTTTTCCAATTAGAAAAACCAACTTCAGAAAAACCATAAGCCCCAGTCTTGTTGATATCTTCATCAAGAAATAAATAGCACTACAAACACTATGCTTTGTCTTTAGAGACACAATACTCTATTAAGGGAAATCTTTCATACCACATATGTTTAAATCTCCTATTTTTTATTTGAGGACAATGATGAACCCTTGGTTGACAAGGTCCCTTAGCTAAGTATCTTTTTCTCAATAAATCTCTCTTCTCGACCCAATGTAATTTAAATAGTATTCTCAATCCGAGGTCACTAATAACTTCATTATCGGGAATTTCTACTTCTTAGCAAGGTCTTTTTTCACTATGTAAATTAGAAGTGTTTTCTACGGAAGATATAGTTTCCTTTGAAATCGTCTTATAAAACCTCTTCATATTATCCAATTACTCCCTAAAAATACGAGCATACAATATAAATCAACTAAACTTATTGTCAAATTCTGATTCTAACATTCATTCAATCAATTGCAATCACCAATTTCATAAATTTTAATGTTAAGTTCCTAAATGCAAACATAAACCCTAACTAATTTCATATAATCTCACAAGTAACAAACTAATAATAAAAAAATTAATAATTAACTTCAATCATATCCACAGTCATTATTAATTCATAAATATTTGAAGACTTGAAGTAAAACCTAAGAAGTTAACCTGTTAAATCAAAGTAAGCTGGGAGGGACGGTGTGCGGCTGACGGTGAGGACTGACAATCCGGCAACACCGAGCAGCGGCAGAGATCCGGTGGGTGAAGTTGGGTTGTTGAATCCGTCAATTGTGAACTAGAACCAAAGAAGGGTGGAATTTTACCTTTTGGATCGAAGAAAAGAAGGGAAAAGGGGTTAAGGGGCTGTGATCAAACAGACTTCGTTTTGGTATTAACCAAACGACATCATTTAGTTTAGTATAACAAAAAAAAAAAATAAATGAAACGACATCATTTTGTCCTAATCAAAACGACATCATTTCATTATGTTTCACCCTCTCCCCCTTATCTTCTTCTTCTCCGGCAATTTAGGGTTCCAATTAATCCTAACTTCATTTTTTCCGGCGGCTCTTTGGGAGGGGGACAATATTACCTAGGTTAATGGGGTTACTGACGGTTAGGGGGACATTTGCCCCTGCCGGCCTTCCTCTATCGCCGTCCCTGGACGTTGGTGAAGCAGAGAAAGGGGTGGGTGACGATGGTATTGGTGATAGTAATGAGTTGATGGTGGTGGTGGTAAATGGAGAAAGTGGTTGTGTTGACTATAGCGGGACGGAGCAAGCGGTGATGGTAAAGTGCAATAAGTGATTGTGGTGGTAGGTTGGACGCAATGGTGGTGGTGGTGTGGAGACGACAGGGAAATATAGTGAACGATAGTAATGCGATAGAAAAAGTAACAGAAGTGGGTATGATAGTGGAGGTAGTGGTGGTTTTTTGTGTTGTTAGCAGCAATAAGATGGAACAAATTAATGGTGGTGATGGTGAAATGGAAGAAGTGACTATAATAATGGTTTAGGAAACACTAGTGGTGGTAATGGAAGAATATAGAAAGAGGATGTGGCAGTAGTGTGGGAAGAAATGACGGTGAGGCAAAGATTATAGTAGAATTGTTGGTCTGTGTTGAAGAAATGGATGAATTAAGTTAAAAAAGTAAGAACAATATTTTCATGTTGTAAAAGTATAACTCAATAAGAATATAAGCTACTAAGAAAGTAGAAGATTATAAATATGGAGAGAGAATGAAGTAATCTCTTATTCATATCTTCACTATAAAGAGTACAACATGCCCATATTTATAGGCTAAAACTAGTAACTTGTAAACACATAAGTTACATATATTAATGTACATAAATGGTAGATAGTTATGATAGTTGTAAATGGACATCAATACAATATATATTACCAACATTCATATATTTACAACACTTCCCCTTTGATGTCCATTTTACAAATGAGACACTGCCTCATTAAAAACCTTCCCAAGGAAAACCCAGTGAGGCAAAACCTTTGGTTAAAGTAAAAAGAGTACAGTGTTTACTTCCCCTGTTCGCAAGATAATTACTATGCAGTATGAATATGCCTCATTAAAACCTTGCTAAGAAAAATTCATTGGGACAAAAACTTAACGAAGGGAAAAGACTAAATTATTCAAATACAATTTTTACTTCCCCTCAAAAATATAATGATCAAGATATATTCTTGAATTTCAAGACAAAATTTCATTGTCTAAATATCTATCATCTCCGATTCATTTTCCAAAATAGTAATAGATCTCTTCTAGAGTCTCTATTATATTCAAATCATTTACACAAACTCTGTCAATAATAAATTTAAAATTCATCTCCAGGATGAAAATATATAGATAAATAAAATCATTTTTGTATCCATTTTGTAATAAAATATCATTCAAATCATTATACCACAATCGTCTAGATTGTAATAGGTCATATAAAGATCTTGAAGCTTTGCTAGAATATTTTTCAAGAGTTTAAATCATGTGCTTCACACATTTAAAATCCTTTGGGATATAAACATATATATTCTTCTAGAATATATAAACTAAAATTATTTTTTATATCCTTTGTAGATATATTCAATGTATATTCTTCTGCAATATACAAACTAAATTTTTCAAAAAAAATAACATAATTGATAATTAAAATTTACATGATAGAGTAAAGAGAATACTTACCTTCGTCAAGTAACATATAGAGTATATGCTTACCAACTTGAAAAACATTATACTTATATATACAACCTTTTACCGGTACTAATATATTTTCATTTACAACAACTTCAAGTGTTAGCACTTCATGTGCTCTATATATCTTCAACGATGTCGCTTCAATTGTCGACAAATTTTGAAAATTTCTATCTCGTTAACCATTTAGTCATCCACGTTTCAAGCGTGCCTCATAGCGCTATTATTAATTCATTATATGTAAACTCCAATTTGATGATGAAGCATTCTACAAAATTGTATTTTCCAAAATTATATTTTTACTTTCTTCCCCTAATTTTGGGAAAATGCTTTCATCGATATATCAATGTAAACTCTTGCGATAATTTTATATATAGTCTGTTAAAGACTCGAAATACTTATCTTATGAAGATTCATGTCCAACAAAAATTTTTCAATCGCTTTTGAGGATTCATAATAATCCGTTATGATGAAGCTATAGGGACATATATATATACATCATAACTCACAAACTCTCGGTTGAAAAAATTATTGGACTCATAGACACAAGCTAATGTAGGGGAAATATACAAGCTTGTAACGTTGCATATCTCAAAACACATATAAAAGATATGTTCACATATCAATTGTTCGTGTATTCAAATGCATAAATTAAAAAATATGGTTCTGCTCAACCACTTAAACAATGAACGTATGTTCAACTTAATCTCAATTTATATAAAAACATATATGTGACTATTTAGTTAAATACCAACTTCATGTGATTTCACTTCTTCGAGAAGTATTAAATATTTTCTACCGTGGATGAAATGATCCACATATATCACATTATATATATATTTCAAATGTTCGAGATTCAATTCTAACCTTACTTCTAGAAGGTTCTAATATTAATTTTACGAACAATCACAAAGAACTTCAGGTTCTTCAGTACATTCTTAAAATTTTAATGTCACTATACAACGTTATGATGACCAAGTCAATCGTATTAAATTTGATAAGTATCTAAATATATAAACTTCTAGTTTATATTGAAATTACTCATACGATATGTTTATAGACAAACATTCTTTAATTTTTCACTCGTAATTTTAATACAATATTCGTCACCTTGAATATATTTTCAACCTTCATGAATTTCGGTGAAAATTCAATAGAAATAATGCATTATTTACTGTATCATAATCATATTAACATTGGCTCTTCTAGGCCATTCAACAACTTGTTTGTCCCCTTAACACATAATGTTTACTCTTTTAGAGCATTCAATAATTTTTTTTTCACCTTAGTATACCTTAATGGCTCTTCCAATGCAATGAATTTTTTTTTTCACCTTAGTGTCTTGATAACGGCTCTTCTGGAACAATCAACCTTTTTTCCCCTTTATACATAAATTCTACCTCTCATAGAGCTTTAATAAAATATTTTACTATCAATATAAGGATGTCATTCTTTTCACTCAATCAATATCGATGATTTTTCACTTCCGGTGTTCACAATCAATAGGATTGACAAAAAAAAAACCCCCTTACAAAATATATTCATCAACTCCTCTTCCAGTTCGGGTGGAAATTGTGCATTGACTCATATTTATCTTTTTGTAAAATTATTAATTAATTTGCAATCCACTTCAGGTGAAAATTATATATTTTTTACACTTCGGACAAAAATTAGTCATGAATTATTTTTCCACTCTAGTGGTTATTGTTATTATCGATTTCGAATTTTGATCACTTCAAATGGTTATTAATCATCATCAATCCTTCACTTCCAGTGAAAATAATAAGACAATTTGATTTTTCACTTCGGTGAAATTATTCATTAGTTTGTATTCCACTTCATGTGGAAATAATTAATCAATTTTATATTTCCACTTCCAGTGAAAATATTCATCAACATATGTTTTACTTCCAGTGAAATTGTTCATTAGTTTTTAGTCCACTTCATGTGGAAATAATTCATCAATTTTATATTCCACTTCAGGTGGAAATATTCATCAACATATGTTTCACTTCTGGTAAAATTGCTAGCACATTTACATAAATATTTCATAAGATCTGTAGGATTTTTATTAGTCGACTCATAAGTTTCAATTTTTCCATGTCTTTTTTTTCACTTCAAGTGAATATTTTACATTTTGTTTTACCACTTCTAGTAGAATTTGCAAGAACATTCATATCTATGAAATCGTATAATACATTTCTCTTGTAATGGTCACAATGGATTTGCACGATCCTTAACAATCAAATGTTGCAATTTTTCTATTTCTTAAAACGCAACAATGTAAAGTACATTTTTCAATCCAAAAATAAAAGTAAAACAAATAGCATCATGATATATATCAATGGACCCGGTTACCTAAATTTTGAATCATTGTTGAAGAAAGAGAGTTCTTCCGATGCACAAATTCTACCATCAAAGAAAACTTGGAATAGTTAAACAATACTTGCATATATGATTAAAAAATAACAAAAATAACAAAATGATAGATAAAGTAGTAAAATTTCCCCATCAATCAACCGAGTAATATTTTTGTCACCAAAGAGCGAATTCGTGCTGATAACGGTTGTAAAAGTATAACTCAAGAAAAATATAAGCTACTAAGAAAGTAGAAGATAGGAAAGATGGAGAGAGAATGGAGTAATTTCTTATTGATATCTTCATTATAAAGAGTACAACATGCCCATATTTATAGGCTAAAACTAGTAACTTGTAAAGACATAAGTTACATATATTATTGTACATAAATGGTAGATAGTTATGATAGTTGCAAATGAACATCAATACAATATATGTTACCAACATTCATATATTTACAACATTTCAATACGTTTTGAATGGGAAAACATTTTCCCTTTATTTTTATTATATTTTCCTATTGACCAAGAAAATGTTTTTCCTTGACTTATTCTACAAGTCAAACAAATATCGAAAAATTCGGAACGAAAAATAAACGAGGCCTTAATTCAAAGACTTTATTTCCCCTTTGCTTTCATAGAACAAATATTTATTTCAAATTAATAATGATAAAGATGTTGTATATAATATCAATCAACAAGAATATAACCTTTACAAAGAAGAGAGGAACAAAGATGAAGAGAAAGTATGTAATCCCTTATTCATTCTTATGTTACAACAAGCCTATATTTATAGGTGAAAACAAGTAACTTGGAAAGACACAAGTTACACAATCTTAATGGTGCATAGTAATGGACATCAATACTAGTAAATATATGTAACTTATTAATATTAAAACATATATATACAACACTTCTCTTTTGATGTCCATTTCATGGATGAGGCACTATCTCGTTAAAAACCTTACCAAGGAAAACCCCGTGGGACAAAACCTTAGTTAAGGGAAAAAGAGTTCAGTGATTACTTCCTCTAATCGCAAGATTATGAATATGCAACATGAATATGCCTCGTTAAAACCTTGCTAAGAAAAACCTCGTGGGATAAAAACTTAGCGAAGGAAAAAGAGTACATCATCCATGTGCAATTTTACTTTCCCTCAAAAGCAGAATGATGAATGCTTTCTCACAAGTTGACACGTTCCAAAATATGCTCATGTCTTTGCTTGATATAACTCCATAGATATCAACTTGATTAGTCTTCATGAGATTGTGAGCACAAGAGAATTTGGGTGAAATATGTTTGACTTTATCTCCTTTAGGTTGAGCAGTGTGTTTCATACTGAAAATCTTCGTATAAGATAATTGGTTGGCTCTCCTTTAGTAATCTGCATGCTTCTTTAGTGTGTTGAATCAAGATTTTGTCATCATATACATTCATGACTTGCTTCATGAATATTTAGTATCTTTCCTGTAAAATAATTAACTTGAAAAATCGAAACAAAATTTCATTGTCTCAATATATTTCCAAATTCACTTATAAGGATCTCTTCTAGAGTCCTATTATGTTCAAATCATTAATATAAATTGTGATAATAGCAAATCCTTGTACTTTGACAAAATACATTTGTCGATACTTTAAAT
>CAOJBJ010191507.1:0-12062 GCA_948291685.1 Euphorbia celastroides
CATATGTCATTTTCATCGCTAGTCCAATGGCACCAGCAGTTTTCGACTGTTGACGTTATTTTTTGGAGCTTCTTCAATTTAAGTGTATTTTCGAAATTCTTACATGCCGTGTGAAGTAAAATCAGGCAGTAAATAACAAATGTTTTCATGTGCTAAATTTGTTAGTTAGTTAAATATCAAACTTATTGTATTATAATGGATAAATTGAGAACCTATGACATCACCGGATCCGTGGCGCAATGGTAGCGCGTCTGACTCCAGATCAGAAGGTTGCGTGTTCGATTCACGTCGGGTTCAATCCCCAATCCGGATTCCCTTTTTGCTTCAAAACCCAGAACCTTTTTTTTTGCCATCTTCAACTCTCCAGTCACGAGATCGAAGAGAGTCTCCGAATCCAATCTCTACTTACAACAAATCGTTTCCTCTCCTCAATCCCAAAAGAGCTGCGCTTACTCTTATCAAATCCGAAAACGACCCCGAAATGATCGTCGAAATTGGCAATTCAGCTTCTCTCAGTCCCGAATTTCACCTCGATCGATTAGTCTTCTCCGTCGCCATCTCTAAACTCTCCCAATCCAACAATTTCTCTCACATTCAGAAATTCCTCGACGGTCATCTCCGCTCCTCCGAACGGTTCGCAGCCCACGTCATCATCCTGTACGGCAAAGCTGGTATGATTGATGATGCTATTCGTAGTTTTGAAGAGTATCATGCTGATGTTGTTGGTAGCAATGCTAGTGGTTCTGTTAAGGCTTTGAATGATCTGATTTTCGCTTTCATTTTGGCTAAGAAATTTGAGGAGTTGAATAGGGCTTTTGTTGAATTCCCCAAAAATTACAATATTGAGCCAAATTTGGAAACTTTTAATAATGTTGTTAAAGCTTACTGTGAGTCTGGTAGTTCTGGTTCGAGTTATTCGGTTTTGGTAGAGATGGATAGGAGAGGCGTGAAGCCGAATGCTGTAACGTTTGGGAATATGATTTCCAGGTTCTACATTGAGGAGACGTATGATGATGTTGGTAAAGTGTTGGATTTGATGAAGAAATATGGAATTAGCCGGGGGTCGACACTTACAATATCAGGATTTTGAGCTTGTGTAAGCTGAAAAGATCTGCAGAGGCGAAACTTTTGCTCTGCAGTATGCTATCGAGGAATGTGAAGCCGAATGCTGATACTTTTTCGCATTTGATTCTCGGGTTTTGTGTAGAGGGAGATTTGGAGGAAGCAAAGATTGTACTCAATAGCATGGTGAATTGGGGGTTCCAACCCGCTGCTAAATGTTATTTCCCGTTGGTGCATGCCTTGTACGAAGGTGGGGGTTTTGAGAGTGCTTTGAAATTCTGTATGGTGTGTGTAGGAAAGGGATGGGTTCCAAACTGTACAACTATGAAATCTTTGGTTAATGGCCTTGCTCAGGTTGGAAAGGTGCGCGAGGCGGAAAAGCTTGTGGGGGAAATGAAGAAGAGATTTTCGAAGAATGTTCGCCAATGGGAAGAACTTGAATCTGCTCTGTTCTTTAGGAAATAAAGAAATTGCAGTCATTCATTTGTTTGATCATATACGAGCACAGAGATCAAGCAATATTGTTTGAGAAGCATATTTGTGAGCTTGTGGTCATAAAATTTTCCATTTGCTGAAAGCTATGGAATATGGGCATTTTCACCTTTGGATGAAAGAGCCCCTGTCATTTCACCAGTGCTGGAATTTGATGAGAAAGTGATATTTCAAACTCATTAGAAGCGTTCTGACGTCTGTGTAACAGATTCTTGGGTTATGTCTTGCCCAACTCAATGTGAGGCAAAGTCTTCAAATGCCTCAAATTTTAGGTATGCTTATAAATTTTATATTACCGAGTTAAGTATCTACTTTAGGCTCTTTTACCAACTGCTTGGGGTGACTAGAAGTGGAAAAAGAATTGAGCTTTTTCAACTTCAACATACGGTGTTTGAATGGGATGCCTTTAGCTTGGCTTCTAGAATGCCAGAATCATATCATAATGGCAGACTCTGCTGTGTCCGGATTTACATCTCAAAGTGTGTTCTGTTCCAGTGTTATATTCCCATCCCCTGATTTTGGAACATGTTCACTGCTTAGTTGTTCTTTAGCATATTACATTAATGGATTTTGGGTATAATGATGATGGAAGTCGTTGCCTCATATGAAGTCTTATACAGATGTAAGGCAAGAGCTTACATAAATGTAGCTACTAACTACTGTGAAGTGTTGTTAATGGCTATACTGAATGAATATGGTGGATGACTGTAAGTTGAGCAAATGTTCGATGAATACATGATCCTCTGTTTCCTTGAGCACAATGAAAATTGTGTTTGAGGCATTATCCTCTGTGTCTATAAGATATCACATTTGCAATAGATAGAGAATCAAATGATAATTACATATCTGCATTTCTTGAAAACACTTACCTCTTACAATCCTTTGTATTCAATTTGAGACTAAGAGAGGCAATTTCACCTGCCTTAACAATTATCTGTCAAAAGTCAAAACTGAAAAAAAAAACAAGTATGCTACATGGTACCATCTCTGCAATTCATGGCTTCTATTGCAAACAGAGGAATAAACTAGGCTGATTTCATGCGATAGCGAACACTAATTCTTTATACTTATGACATCCTTAAATGGGAAAAAAAAGTCATTTCCTATTATAAATTTTCTACTTACTCCATCCTACTTTTGCAATAATCCCAATAGCCATAACCAATTGATACAATACTACAGATATTGAACACTAGAGCTTAGATTTGAATCGAAATGTCACAAATTTACCATACTCAGTACTGAAGGTAAACAACCAAATGCTCCAACGAGCTATCATAAGTCAAGATCTTTTGCAGCTGAACTGAAAATCTCTGCTAAGTCCTGCTTCACTTCAGCACCAGCAAATATGTATTCAATCCCATTTCTAGCCAGCTCAAATAGTTCCCTCCTTCCAATACCTTACAAGAATAGGACAAATCTTAACAAGTTTAGTTGATTTCATCCACATTGATAAAATTCGATTTCGAGTCTATACTCACCGAATGCAGATGAAGCAATGCTGTACTCCTTCGAAAGACTAGTGGAAAATACCCCGGAATCATCCGTGCATAAGACTATTGGATGCTTTGCATTATACAGATCAGCTACAACAGAAAAAAAAACACATATCTTAATAAGTTATAGCTATAAAGTAAGCAACTTTTGTTCATTGATTAGTTCAAGGCGATTGATTCAACAGAAACCAAACACTAACCAAAATGGTGAATATCCAGTGATGAAATTGTGTTGGTTCTGATGTTCGATGTCAAACAAATCTCAACCTGGCATGTGAAAACAAAACTGAAATCAGCCTATGAAACAAATGAAAAGAAAATTTGTAGTTTGCTTTTTCTAACAAAGGAAAGGCGGATCTAACCGGGATTTTCGATGATTTTAACTTTTGAAACGCTTCCTCATTTAAGCAGCAAGCATGTCCAATTCTCTGAGGGAGGAAATCAAGCATCATCCTGATCTCCTCGTGGTTAGGCACCTACAAGGCACTAGGTCATCAAAACAAACCAATAAGTGAACCTTCATTGTATTGAAAGATTTCAATTTCATATAGTTTTTGCACTCAGAGAAAACAACAAAGTACCTCTCCACAGTGAAGTGTTATGAAGAGGCCTTGCTCATGAGCATATTTCAAAGCCGGAAAGAATGTATTCCTGTGGGATTAGCAACATCAATACAATAAACTAAGTTGATTTCCGAGAATCATTGGCAATTGTTTATTACCATTCACCAACAATAGGATTTCCAGAAAGGTCAATGCCAACTACACCGAATTCTCTCATTTCTAGGGCAAGCTTAACCTATAAAAGGAAGATAAAGAGTGATTAGAAGCCTTATTTCAAAAGTGATATGCTGAAAAACAAAAAGATAGTTCTCCTAACATACAGTTTCCATCGCAGCTTCAGTGCTCTCACGCCGATCAATACTGAGAAGAAGTCTAACATATATCTTTCTCTTTTTAGTATCATTCGAAGGCAATGAATTCACAGAAGTTTTAGCATCCCAATTATGAGAAACTAAATTCACCTCAACTTCTGTTACTGCTCTTAAGCCTTCCACCACTGCCTCCATGTAAGAACGTTTGCTCATTCCCTTAGAGTCATTTTTCTGGATCATAGAAAAGACCCAAAAAAGTTCAATTATCGACTCAAACTAAGCACTGTATTGACACCATAGAGAATGGAAAGTACCTTTGGAGTTGTTCTCAACTCCAGATAAACAACATTCTCAGAAGCAAAATCTTCGATGACCTGTTTGATGGAGAAATGAGTAACCAAAGCTGATAAACCAATTTCGAAGAAAATTTCATCAAAGTACAAGCTGGAATTGGCGTACTTCTTTCGTAATCCTTGTAACAGTATTGTGATCAGTGGTAAGTATGTGAATCAGATCAAACAACTTGAACACCTCGTGAAGTGAACGGTCATCTGAACAGATTGGCAAACTTAAAACCCAAATTCATAAACTTGTACGAGGTAAACACAAATTCATAGCACAATACTACAATTCAGAGCCTTAATATAACAAAGTCACATGATTGGCAATGAGCAGAATTCACAAATTACCAATTCCTTTCTTTCATATGGTCAGAATTACTAGAAATTGAAGATTGAATAAATGCATAAATCTTCTTTCTCCAACTTGCTAAGCTACCAAACAAACAATTAAAAGGGAACAAAGCCTCACCTTTCAGGATAACCCGCTCCACATCTGAGAACACAATGAAACCCTTTTCGCCCAAAACCCTTGCAAGTTCTCTGCAATTACAAAATTCAAATTTCAAAAACTAAGATGCCAAATCTTGAGATCAAAAGCTTCTCAAACACTAACAAATACAGAATTAGCAAGCTAAAACTGAACTAGACCCAAAAAAAAGTTCCACTAAGTGATCACATTCAAAAGGTAAAAGAAAAGGGAAATTGAGAGATAGCATACAGAAGAGTGGAGTCTCTGATTGAGCCATTGAGGTGAGCATGGAGTTCAACTTTAGGCATAGAAATCCACCACTTCATTTCTTTATATGTGTTTCTGCGAGGACATTGTTGAGCTGAGTTCATTGCTGGCAGTTGCTAGTCTCGGCTACTAGTCAAGCGGAAGTTTCCGTCTTTTCCATTGTATTTCTTATTTGCAGAGAAAATGGCGTTTTTTCTCACTCTCAAATCTCATCCGTTATGTTGCTTGTTACCCATGTGTTGGCCCGATAACAATAGTGGGCCCAAACTAGCCCATTATATTCTCAACGAAATTGAGCCCGTAATTCATAAATTTGAGTTACACACAAATTTACCTCTTCATCGAGCCAGCCGGGTTTGGACCGGTTTGGTCAACTCCATGATTTAAAATTTCGAGCTCAGGTCAAGCTTATGGAGTCAAATTCAAGTCTGGTTATGGTCTGTCAATAATTTTATTTTATTGTTAAATAAATTATATATAAATTTTACATTTAAATACATAGTATTTTTTTGAATAACTAATAAACCCTTGAAGAGGCTGGGTTTCGAATCCAAGACCTCCCACCAACGCATTGGAAGGTGTATCACTTAACCAAAGGTCAATTGGTTAAATACATAGTATAATAAAATTATTAAAAGTATAGTTAATAATTTAGTAAATTAATAATAAAATAAAAATGTAAATTATTAAATAAGATATAAAAATATAATAAATACATTTTTTATTCGTCGAGTCGAGTTTGTGCCCAGTTCAAATATTTATATAAAAATCAAGCACGACACATAAAACGGGCTTTTTCGGATTCAAGTTTGGGTCGAAGTTTGTATTAAAAGGAAGGGGAATTGTTGTGGTTGTCCCTTTTTTTCCCTTCTATTTGATTTTGTCTTTTTTTTTTTTACTTTTATATGTGTTTATGTCCTTTTTTATCTTCATTTATTCACTTTTGTCCTTTTTTATTTCCCTTATATTTTTTTGTGTATTTTAATTTTAGTATACTATGTTTTGTATACAGTATACTCAATGTTAATATTTGGTATATTGTCACCGGAAACCGCCTCCAACACCGCCTCGCCGCCACCGTATACAGTATATCAATGTCAGTATACGATATACTGTCACTGGAAAGCGCCTCCGACACCGCCCCACCGCCACTTCCGCCGCCGTATACAGTATTCTCCAGTATACCAATGTCAGGATATGATATACTGTCATCGGAAACCGCCTCCGACACCGGCCCGTTGCCATCTCTATACGTTTTCAGTATACCCTATCAGTATACGGTATACTGTCACCGGAAACTCACCGAAATTCACCGCTAACATCGCCACCGACACCACCACCGCCAATATCTCGCCGTCCAAACCGCTGCCGCCCAGATCTCGCCGGAAAATTAAAAACCAAAGGCAACCACAACAGAAACGAAAATCAAAGGAAAATAGGCTGAATTGTCATTTTTTACGGCGGCGGACTGTGGTTCTTACGTCGAGGGGGGAGAGTTCGGCGGCAGACGACGGCGAGGGCGGAGAGATAGTCGGTAGACATTGGCGAGATCGGTGCAGACGATGGCGAGGCTTCGGGACGGTGGGACTTCGGGGACGCGAGATCGGCAGCGTTTTCGGTTTTCAGCGGTGAGTTTTCATCCAGATCTAGTGGCAGTTTCGTTAAATGGCGGCGAGCTTCGTTCAGATCTAGGCATTAGCGGCGTTGGTAGCGGTATCTGAGGAAGAAGAAGGCGTCGGCGGCGGCGGGAGCTGATGGAGATGGCAGCGGCGATGGCGTCAAATCTGAGGAAGAAGGCGGCTACATCTCGATGACGGGAGGCGGCGACGACAGAGGGACTTCGGGCGATGGACGGCGGCGATGGTGGAGCTTTCGACGACGAGGGCGGTAACGGTGAAACTTCCGGCGAAGGGGAGCGGCAGCAGGAATTCTGAGAGGAGTTGAAGATTTTAGGGTTTTAGGACATTTTAGACTTTTGTTGTTAAATTGTTTAAAATGAGACATTTGTTATAATTAAAAGGATATGGACTAAAAATGAGTAGGTTTCTTAGAACATTTGTTTCAAAAGCCCTAAAAGTAATACCCAAGTCTACTCATTTTAAGTGGGCTCAAGTTAAGTCGAACGAATATCCGAACATGCGGACAAGTCTACACAGAAACAATTCACGTTAGGAAATAGGAAGGATTATTAATCAATCAATTATTTCTCTTTCACCATATTTCCAATTTAGGTAACAATGTATTATGGCCAATAGAGAATAGGGCATGCACTTGCAATAATTTAGGTATTTCCTTCTTCGATTAAATAGTATCAAATTGGCAAAACAGCAACCTATCAACCAACACCAAATTCACGTGATATGTGTCCTAAACTCGTATGCACATGCACTCTATTAAATAACTAGCTAAAACCTTAATCACAATAAAGTGAATTTAAATCAAGTTGAAAACTCGTTTGAACATATTATATATAGGTGAATACATATGTGGTGTTAGCATGGGTTGTCTAGCCGTATAATGACTTGCACATGTTTTGCATGAATCTAGTATCCTATAATGGAGCTTCAATTGTCGAATTGACATTTTCAATCTTAGTCATTCAACATTATGTTCAGATATAATTATTTGATATGATATACGGCTTTTTTATTCACCTGTTGACCAAAATAGCAAAAAATATTGCTGATATTTATACTTATACCAAAAATCAAGTTGGGATTTCGACAACCTTTTAGCATTTATGGAAGAAAAAATTCATTATCATTTGGATGATGGACTATTAAACGTCAAATAATGAACTTTTGTCGTTGGGAAAGAATTTAAGCTAAAACAAGTCCAGGAAAACATCAAAAATGTGTTTAAGAGTTATTGAGAGCAAGCCCTAAATGGTATCTTCGAAACCTAAAAACTCAATGACGATGAAGCTAAAAATGTTGTTACGTGATCCGCACATCTATTATCTTCACAACTAATATTCTCGAAAACAAAAGGCCAATTTCGTCAAAGTAGCTTTTTTATTCTTAGAATTATATTGTGACAATCATCACTCTTATATCACTTCTTACAATACTCCGTTTTATCACAACTCTTCCATGCTATCAAGCTCCTCAATGACGAACAAATCACGAAATATATTTTTGAGATCATAGGATAAAAGTTCGAGTTAGCAATTTCTTAAGTCTCGACCACCAAAAGCTAACATATATAATATATTAACACACTAACTTGATAATATTTAAAAAGAAGAAGCAAATAGATGTATGGTAACCATTTGAGGTCTCTGACAAAATTTGAACAACACAAGAAAATCTGAACCAAATTTTGCTACGTAACAAGATTGAAGATCTGGCATTTATTAAGCAGTTGAGATTGAGTATTTCTATTTATTAAATGAACAGTCCTACTCTTATACTCCTTCCGGTCTCTTTTAATAGACGTTTTAGTCTTTTAGTTTTGATTCTTTTTAATAGACACTTTACATTTTTCAATATTCTTTTTTGTTGCTTTTCCTAGTTTATCCTTGTATTAATTAGAAGAGATGTTAAATATTAAGAAGAAAGATAATAATGTAGAAGATAAATTAGTCATTTCAGTGGAGTAATAAATGTGTTATTGGTTTTGTTGATTTTAATCAAAGCGTCTATTAAAAAAACCAAAGGGAGTATATGTTTGGATGTTACCCATAGCTATCAACAATGTTGAATGCATCATGCTTCACATAAAATAAAATTGATCCATTTTAATGTTCAATTTCATTTGTACAACAACGTTAGATTTAATTGATTGCCCGATAAATATATGTTGGGACTGCGGGATTAAAATTTTCCCATATATGGTCATCCAATCTGGCAGATTAATAATGCACTGATTGGTCTGAGAGGTGGTTGGGAAATACAACGAAAATGCCAACAAAAAAAATCAGAAATTATAAATTTCATTAAATATTGATTGATGTATGGAAATAAATTGGGTATTTTTAGTCTAAATTAATTATAAAATCATACTATTTAAATACTATGAATGGGGGAGACCATATTTCATGTAGGATAACCAATAATGTGCAGTATACCCCATACTAGGTCCATACTATGATATTAATTTCATGTTCATTAGAGAAAAGAATTATGATTGAAATTTGATTTAGTTTACATGTATTCTTTTGACTTCTTTTAACGAGTTTGAACATCTAATTAGAATTAATTTGATGTTAGTACTTTTCTCAATACTAATATTTTATTATTTGTCGCGAATTCTATTTATCACAAACCTTTCTTGAAATAATAGCTTTTTTAAGTTTGAAATATACACATCAAACTGATCCTTAATAGTACTATTTTATTGTATCATACTAGCAACCAAAACATACTTTGGATAGTAGATTAAAAGAATATCATTTTTGGTTGGTGAGCATCATTAAATATGGCTCATTTTTTGGCAATTGTGTCAACTTTTGCTCCAAATGTAAGTTTATTAGACCTTTGGTTCTTGCTCATTTTTCCAATGTATATAGTTATCTTTAATGAAGTGACTCCATATAGTGGAAAAGAATTCAAATTGTACGTGAAAATGAAAGTGTTTTCAGTCTGCTCAATAAATAACAATAAATGCTACAGTCCAGAGCCTGAAAGGATAGGATTCTGCACCAATCCTCAACTTTCTCCTCTTCTCCTCTTCCTTAACACAATCAGCACAACTTGTTCTCCTCATTTACTTCTACTAGCCATACGTATAATTCAATCTAGAGTAAATATTAATTTTTTAATTTGTTAATGATGAGGACATCCGGATTTCGGATTGCAACTCCGGATCACATCCTAGTTCCGGACCCAACTTGCGCCCAGTCAACTGCGACTTGACAGACAGACTGACACGTCAGTCCTAGGACAGCGACCAATTAGAATAGGGTTGTTGATCCAATGAGTAGCTAGGGGACCGAGATCCCATGAGATCTTGATGATTTTGATGTTTTGTCTTATAAGTGGTCATGTGACATTTTCTTATTAGTTAGTTATTTTATTGTTTGGGTATAAATACATTTTCTTTCTCTTTGTAGAAAAACCTTTTATCAAACAAACAACTGAATTTCAGAGAATTTCTCTCTTTATCCGGTTTCATAATCTTCAAGTGCGGCTTGAGAATCCTTTAGAAAAACTCTGTTTTTCGGCAAGTTTAGCTTGCAAACTCTCTTTGTTTGTTTAAGGTCAAAACATTCGCCCTCTATCCGTATCAGTTTGGTATCAGAGCCCAAATTTTCCCTTTGTATCACTCACGACACCATGGTTCAATAGAAGAATATCCAAGAACGAGAAGAAACGCTAGAGACGCAAATGACATAATTCCGGTAAGAACTCTAGACTGAAACTCAGAGCCTGAGGGATGCCATTGTCACAGGCTTTGCTGATTTCAGGAGAGAGTTTCTAGGGATCATTCGTCAACCCCAGGAGAATCCTCAAGAAGAGCATGCCTAGAATCCGGAACCCCTGCAGCAAAATGAAGCCTTCCAAGGAGACAATGCTAACCTCCAAAGGCCACCTCCCCAAATCCCACTTCGAGATCCTGTCTACCTAGTCAGACGCGAAGTTGATCCATGGGTGGACTACGGGGAAAGTAGTGAAGAGGAGTTTGTTGATGATTTCCCCAAAAACCGGCCTTATGGTAGGGGAGGTCAAGGAGGTGTTCGAGGCAGAGGAAGGTTTGAGGAAGAACCAAGAAGACATGAGGATGATTCTTTCAAAATCAAGGTTGATCTACCATCTTACAGTGGAGATCTTGATATTGAAAGTTTCCTTGATTGGCTCACGGAGGTGGAGAGATTATTTGATTATGCTGGAGTTCCAGACCATAGAAAGGTGAAGTTGGTTGCTTACCGACTTAAAGGAGGAACATCAGTATGGTGGGAGCAGGTTAATGAAAGGAGAAGAAGGAGTGGAAGAAAAGCTGTAAGATCTTCGTTGCGGATGAAGGCGATGTTGCGAGACATTTTTTACCACCTGACTACGAGCAATATATCTATTAAGCCTATAATCATTATACTCAAGGAAGTAGGAGTGTACATGAGTATACAACTGAGTTTTTAAGGCTTTCAGCTAGATCCGGACTTAATGAGTCCGAGGTTCAACGAGCGTCCCATTACCTTGATGGGTTGCGGACGAATCTAAGGGAGAAGATAGGAGTACAGATGGTGTTGAGTGTCCAAGATGCTCGAAATTTGGCACTCAAAGCAGAGATGGAGCTGAATAAGCCTAGAGAAGCGTACCAGACGATGTCCGGAGGAGAACAGAGTTCCATCTGGAACCCACAACGACTTCCAGAATGAGGTGAAAACTCAGCCAGTGAAAGCAGAGGCAACCAGGCTTGGGGAAAGACGCATGTTGTGGATCCAAAAAAGAATGTTGCCTCAAGTTCTAATCCACCAAAGACAAACAACCCATATGTCAAACCGGCTCCAGGAAGATGCTTTAGGTGTAATGAACCAGGACATCGTTCAAATGAGTGCCCCAAGAGGAGAACTGTTAACATGGCAGAAAGGTATGGTGATGAAGAAGACTCTGAAGAGGATGTAGAGGAGGTGTAATATGAGCCTCTTGATGGAGAAAAAGTAGCGGGAGAACATAATGTCTATGTCATCCGAAGGATGTTGATATCAAGCAAAACTGACCAAGGGCAGCGCAATCAGTTATTCCGGACCATATATCTTGTGCAGGGGAATAAGTGCAACTTGATTATTGATGGAGGAAGTCAGGAGAACATCATTAGTCAACAAGTTGTTCGGAAGTTTGGTTTGATACCGGAACCCTACGGAATCGGCTGGATCAAGAATTTTGGGGAGCTGAGAGTAACACAAAAATGCCGAGTACCCATTTCAATTAGCAGGTATGTTGATGAAATTTAATGTGACATTGTTGAGATGGACGCCTGTCATATCTTGCTAGGGAGGCCGTGGCAATTTGATAATGATGTGACTTACTCCGGAAGGAAAAATACTTACACATTCGTTAAAGACAAAGTAAAGTATGTGCTGACCCCACTGAAGAGTGACCATCCGGATAGCCCCCACAGCA
>CAOJBJ010192349.1:0-11964 GCA_948291685.1 Euphorbia celastroides
CATCTGTATTTTTGGGTAAATGCATTGAGACCACTTGAATTTAGTGAATTTTGCTATATTCATCTTCAACTCTCAAAAGTCTCAGTTTACTCTCTAAACTTAATAAAAAGTGTATCATCAATGTCTAGTATTCAATGTCAACTGACTCGACTGTTTGATGATTAATTTAGGTTAATTTGAATTTACATTTTTCTATAAGAAGTTGGCAAGCGCATTGAGGAGGTAAATTAGTGCACAATTGCCTAACTTTAGACAGTTAACGAGGCTTTTGAAATTTCGAGATGACATCCAACAAAAGTTATGAAGTTTATTGTTTTGATCTATTTGGTCATATTTGTTATTATATCTAGCACAAAAATATATATACGCACATAAATTACATACCCGAACGTCTCGCACGACCATGCCTATGGATAGATGTACAATGCCCGTGTAATTCAAGATGAACGCAATCGCAAGAGATTTCTCTACCGAAATCTTCAAGACCATAGCCGATATCACCAAAGAGATAATTTTGACCGATAAAGTCAAAAAGATGATAGTGAGATATCTTCTAAAGGCATTAAGGTCAACGAAAATAACCGAAAAATCCGCTCTCATAAATGTTGTAGGAACCATGATATGTATCAACACTCCAACACTAAAAGTTTCAAACTTTTCGACCAAAGCCGACCCTAAAGGCGCTCCACACGGTACAGCCAACCCGAACAAAAAGACTGCGAGGTATCGAGTCTCGTTGATCATGAAAAAATACACTTCGGATAGAATGGCGAATGCCATAACCGAGTAAATGAAAGAAGTGCTCAAAGGCTTTTTTTCCGGGCTACCCCTGATGAACCATTCCATCGCGGGTCGAAAAATAAATGCTAGGGAAAGAATAAAACTTAAAAATGGTATCAACTTTCTCATAGAATCATCAATTGTTTTATTATTCCAAAAGGCCCGAATCGAGTATAGTGCCACACCCGAAACATCACCAACCAAACCCGATGCAAGTCCAAGTCGACCAACGTCTGTATTGGTGAGATTTAGTTGATCAATGATATAAGCAACAGCGGGGAGACTCGTGGTAACAACAAGTGCATAAATCGAGACATCTTCAGTGAAAGTTCTAGGGAGGATCCCTTGTAAACCGAATTTTCGGTATATATTTAAACATATATGTGGCGCTATGACCGATATTATACCGATTGAAAAGGCATTACGACCCTTTTTGAACACCATTCCTAGCTCCATTTTCACTCCCGCGAGAAATATGTATATACTAAAGCCCAACATCGCCACTGTGGATAATATATCTTGACTGTCGTGAGGAAAAACTACGTTTCTCATGTAATCCAACTTTCCTAAACCGCACGGACCAAGAACAATGCCTGTCTATTTCACATGAAAAAACCCGAAATCAGTATACTTATAACAACTTGTTATAGGTGTCGCGACTAAAAAAAGAAAGGATTTCACATGTACAATTTGCTATCCCGTACGGATTTTTCAACATTGTGTTGGTAGTTAGTTAGGAAACTTCATACTCTTGGTAATTTCCAACGGAATAGTTTTTGTCGGTGATTTGAGAAAAACTTAATTAAAGACACAAATTAATTACGTATAGGCGAAAAGGTAAAAGGAAAATAAAAAAAATACCAGAAGACATGATACAAACTCGGAGATTCCGAGAGGTTTGAGGAGAAAATGAGTAAGGTGGCTGATAACGAGAATGATACCCATTTGCAACTCCAAAAGTGGCATGCTATATGTTAGAAAATTTTTTTGTTCCGTGACAGTCCCGAAAATTCCATGAGAATTGCTCCTTGGAGGCAAAACGAGGCAAGTCATTGTAACATTAATGCGTGAAAAATCCAATGAAAAATCCTCCATTATATTCTCATCCTTCCCCATCATAAATCACTTCTATTAAACAATTTACGATGGGGGAAAGAAATAAATTCTTTCACGAGAGAAAAATTTTGTAGCGATTACTCTAAAAATTTTCCCTGTTGTGAATTGATTTTTGGATGTAGTTTTAAATGATTTTCTTAACAAAATTCCAGCAATTATACTTAATTTTTCTCTTTTTGTTGTGACAACAAAAAGATGTTCTATTTATGAAATGGTTGTTGTTACAATTGAACTAATTGCTTGCTATTATGTTAATTAAGCACAAAATATTTGCCAACCATTAGAATGAAACTTCTAGTTATAAATCAATGTAAACAAAGTATATATAATAATATTTGTTTTCTAACCGTAGAAATTCGACACTATATCACAACAACAATATTTGTTATATAATTGTTTAGTGGAATTAGTCCAATTGGTAAGCAGTTTGGTATCAGTTAAGCAAGGTCTCGAGTTCGAGTCTTGTGGATGTAAAAAATTTTCATTGGAAAATTCACCCACCATAACCAGGTGTGCGATCCGGATCGGATCTGGATGTAGTCGGAACAAAGCTATGGTGAACTAGATGGACAACAAAAAAAAAAAAAAAAGTGGATGATAATTACAAAAGTAGGAACAAAATAATACAAAAAAAAGTGGAATTTAGTTGCTTTTCCCAATAATAATAGCATTGAAAGGATATGTTAATAAACAAGGCTAAACGAGTAGTATAGACTTTTTGTATAGTTCGTTTGTGTATTTGGTCGACAAATTTTACAAATTACCTAATAAAAATATACAATATGTTATAGTTTTTCTCTCATAAAATATAATGTAATAAATTATATAGTATGAAAACTAAGTGAATAGTGTGTAAGTTTATGTTATTTTGTGTTGAATGGTCAAATGTAAAATTGAACTGAAATAAATTAAATGAAATTGAACTGAATGGAACAAAAATTTAATGAATAAGTATAAATTAAATTGAAACTTATTTAATGAGTATTGAAAATAAATTAAAATTTATTGAATAAATATTAAAATGAAATTTATTGAATATTAAATTGAACTGAATAAAAAATAAATTGAAAAAAAAAACAAGTCATATAAAAAAGACGAACCAAAATTTTTAAGTTTCACCTAAATAAAAGTAATGCATTTATAGGCTTAACAATGGCAAAGATGTTCAAATCCTATCATATAATATAAAATTTCGTATGGTTTAAGGAAAGATAAAACTCAGCATAAAATGACAAATAATAATAGAAATTTCAGGTTGGCGCACTACGCACCACGTGTATTTTATCATAAACTGAACTTGATTTTTCAACCCAGTTTTTCCATTTCTACATTCATCTGCAAAATTCATCTTTTACAGAATTTTCCTCTTTTGATCTTTCCGCCGATCTTCTCCTCGCTTTTCCGGTAAATATCTCTTCTTTTGTCGGCCTTCTTCTCTTTATTGTTTCTTGTTTTCTGTTTTCCTTTTCTGAGTGTTTTCTGTTTCAGTGAACGCTATTCTGTCTTGTGAATTAGCTGTCTCGATTGATTGCGTTTTGATCTTCGATGCAGATGAAGTTCGAGAGTGTTGTGTTTTTTGAAATTCCGCGAATTTGATCTTAGTTGTGTGAATTGAACAGTATGATCTGTTACTTTTGATTTGAAATTGTAAATTTAGTTGGTCTCGTTTGAAATTTGAGACTTCTAGTTGGCATAAGCTTGAATTTGCTGATTTTCAGTTCTTTGAACATTGGGATTCTGCTAGTCAAGTCTCAATTTGTGTTTCTGTGAACTTTTTCACTCTACAAAATTTTATTTGACTTTCAATTTTTTGGTTAGATTAAGTCAAAGGTGGGAAACCGGAAGGAATTTGTTAGATTTTGAGGCCTACGCGTTTGAACTGGGACTTACGACTAGAATCAGTGTATGATTTTTGCTTTTTTCGTTTTTATGTTCATTCCTTGGGGTGTTGCTTTATCTAGCGGTTCCAATTCTTGTTTGACTTTATCTTAATGAAGTTATTAAACAAGGTCATCTGAATTTCATCTTATTTTGGGTGATCATCAAAACTTTTGCTTCCCTATGAAATCGATTCGAGGAAAAATAGGCTGGTTTGATGTTTCTAGAATGTTTGGATGAGTTTTTTTGCTCGTTTCAATGTCCATCTTATCATTTGAAAAGTACGGTGTTTTCTGAAATTTTACTGAGCATAGACTGTTAGTGTGCAGCATTAAGTTTGTGTGTTCTCAAGAGAAAAGTTGGATAAACTGGCATCTAAGCGCACATATAGATTTTTTTTCCTTGTCACTCGTTTTTTCCTTTTTGCTTGTTATTTCTGGTTTGAAATTTGTGTTCATTTATCATCAATTCATTGAAACATTTCGCTGCATCTAGGCACTATTTTTCAAGGTGTCGTCCAACTTTATGTATCTAGGCAAACTCAAGCCCCTTTCCGCCTAGGTACTGCCTAGACCCTTTTTTTTCTGCCTATAAGATTCTTAGACATTTCTTTCCAAGATACTCACTTTACGATATATATATAATTAATGTTTTAATCGAATTTCTTATCCTGTAAAAGTTGACTAAAATTTTCTGTTTTCGGTGTTGTATCTATATCACTAAAAGGTGTTCTTAATTTGCATGAGCTGAATTTGGATTACTTTGTGTGTGTTTGTGTATACTGTTTATTTAGCATGATCAAACAATTTATAGACTACATATGGATACATTTCTTTGTTGATAGTTGCTCGTTGGGGCATCAATGTCTTTCTAGTGTCTGACTCCCTATGGCTGGAGTTAAGTCTGTTGGTTTCCGGTTTTTTAGGGAGGATAAGCAGAATTATGTCAAGTGGTAGAAATTCCCACTGGTGCTACAGGTGTCGACACCCAATTCGTCCTCAAGGCCAAGACTCAGTTTGCCCATATTGTAGCGGAGGATTCGTGCAAGAACTCGACGACCTCCAATCTGACCCATTCGATTTTTTTGGATTCGACCATGATGGCGATCATGACCATCCGTTTGGACTCATGGACGCTTTCTCAACCTTTATGAGGCACCGGTTAGCTGACAGAAGTCAAAACCAAATGATCAGACCTGAACCAAATCCCGAGCATAGTCCCGGGTTTGGTCCTCTGTTGATTTTTGGTGGCCAAATTCCCTTTCGGGTTTCGAGAAATGGCGAATTTGAATCTCTTTTCCCTCCTGGAATTGCTTTGACACGTGGTGATCGAGGCAACTATTTTATAGGTCCTGGACTTGAAGAGTTATTCCAACAGCTTTCAGCCAATGATAGGAGAGGGCCTCCCCCAGCCACACGATCTTTGATCGATGCAATGCCGACTGTCAAGATCTCTCAGAGGCATCTTATTTCGGATTCTCACTGCCCGGTTTGCAAAGACAAGTTCGAGTTGGGAAGCGAAGCGAGGCAAATGCCGTGTGACCATATTTACCATTCGGATTGTATAGTCCCTTGGCTGACTCAGCACAACTCATGCCCCGTCTGTCGCCAAGAGCTATCGTCACAAGGGAGTAATATTAGCAATACCCACCAAAGCTCGAGTTCTGAGAGAAGAAACAATGGTCGGGAATCTAGGTGGAATCCTTTTTCGTATTTGTGGACATTTCGGAGTTCGGGTTCTTCAAACTCGAACAATGAGGGGAATACTCGAAGCAGTTCTTCAATTGCTCATGAAAATAGCAACCGCAACCACGAGATGGGATATTCTGGATGGCCATTCGACTATTAGGATTCTGCATATCTTGTAAAATGTGGTATTGATTGTTATATATGTTTGTGACAGCAAAAATGAGTCCAGTGTGGTTCGAAACCATGAAGTCTTGAGTCTTGTAAATATCACGTTCTCTACTTAATAAGCTATTAATAACGCTTCGGTTTCTTTTCTGAGTCAGGCTGAGTATTTTCTGAATGTTCTGCTTTTGTCAAGTGTCGTTCCGAATTTTCAAAACTGTCTTTCAAGTTTCATACAAATAGCAGGGCTAACACAAGCAATTATAAGTCGGAAGATGTGAAAAATAAACTCGAGAAACATAATAGGCTTGGATGGTACAAAAATGGTAACTTGGATCGATTTTTCGGTTTCATTTCTTTTTTGAACATTACATTTCTCCAACAGAGAGAATACACAGGAGCAACAATGCAATCAAGGGCCTGTCATCTGTGTGACTTTGACCTGAAAATGCATCAGCTTACTTAACTTTTTAATTGCTATTTACATCCACAGAAAGATAACATTTTTATCCACTCAGAAGACATGAGGCACGCCTTTTGCGTTGCTCTCACATACAAAACTCCAGCTTTTTTCTCAATACAACAGTACAGTTGAGGCCTTCGATTCCCAGTAACGCATTTTGACTGGAACACGAATTACGTCTACTTTGATTTGTTACCAATGCAAGACAAGAAGAGATAGGGCTAGTGAAAACACCCATAATAAAGTAGTAGGAAAACCTGCAAAAAGAACAATTATTTCAGGTAAGTTCAAAGGTTTAAAAGAATATAACCACTCGGAACATGTAATGTAGGATTATTTTGGAATTGCTTTGCTAGGTAGAAGTCCCTAAAAGCTCTGCCCGAGCAATAACAAACTATTCCTATCTGACTAATCTGAAGGGGGCCAAAAGTGTTTTTAAGGCCAAAATCTATTGTTGTAGCAAAAGTTCGAAAGGGAAAGTCTTTTACAGCAGCTCCAACTGGGCCTGTAAAGTAAGCTTGCTTGGATAACCAAAAGTACTTACACAAAGATGGCGCAAATGACCGCAATGGCGAAACTGATGGTGCCGTATCTAAATTCCCTTTTGGTTTTCCCATTGGTGGTGGAGAATGAGCAAAAATTACATTTGGCAAAGGGCTAGATACAGGAACTGTTCGAGGTGTTGGATGGATTGTTGGTGGTAGACCAACATGGGGTTTAGGTGAGAGAGAGGGGTTAGAAAAGTGAGGTGAGATGCTCGGAGCCACCACAGGGGGAAAATGAGACTGCTTTCCATTGTTCCCAGGCGACCGGTAATGGCAGCCGGGAGGCTTTGCTCCTCCATGGTGAGGTGCAGGGGAGCTTTTTGAGGGTGCAGGCGAACTTGAAGGAGCTGGATATGAATCATGGTGGTGGCTGTGGTGGTGGTGGTGATGGTGGTGGTGGTGGTGGGGTGGAGGGCGAGGAGCCAGAGAAGGCAAGGGTGAGGGACTACCGTCACCGCCAGGTGAGTGTGGCGGGAGAGATGAAAGGCGAACTTGCTTGACTTTCCCAAAAACGGTGTTGTTCAGACCGAGGTTTCTGGAATGTCCTGTTATGGTTTGCGCCAGTTGCTTTGATCTTCCTGCTGAGGGTGTTCCAACCACCAGTACTACAGATGACTGAACCGTGGTTGGGGGGGCCACCGTTGAGCCTCTGGAGTTTGATAAACTTATGTACAAGTTCTGCACAGAAACTAGAAAAAATCAGTGCTACTGTAACATTTAGTAAGGCAATAAATAATTCATATTTTCCAGAATAATTGCAAAATGGAATATCATATATTGAACGCAACTCCTTTATTGAGGCAATAAACAAATCATATGATAAATAAAATTCTTAATCAACGCTCATTCTTCACCAGGAGGACCGTCTTTAAGTTCTTCCATTAGGGTTCAATTGGGGACCAAAAAGATCACATAAAATGTTACAATTCACTTTCACCATATAGATAACAAGGCAAGATATCACTTTTACCATATAATAGTGGCACCACCTAACAATGTGGGAGTTTCTAAGGTGACTTTGTCTTTTACAAAGTATGCTTACTATGCTTCTTTCCACCATTAGATGAGTGGGCTCCACTTTGAATGAGTGGCCTCCACTATTTTATTTAATGGTGAGATGAGCAAACTAATAGGTACTTTACTTGAAAACAAAGTAAGGATAGCCTGCGCATAACAATGTTACAGGATGTAAAGTTCTAAAATTCGTATCCCAGATCGGCAAAGATAACAGTTAGAAAGAAAATAGTATTCAATCTTAAGCCACTCCAAAGAATAAATTTGGTTTTTGGGCTAAACCATGTGTTCTAAGTTCTAACACGTAAATTTCAATGTACAAAGAAAGCAAAATGTGAAATTATCTTAGGCAAAAAGAAATAATTATTGACAAACCTCATAAGATGCTAGATGTAGGCCTGACTTGAGCTGAGCTCTTAGCTCAGCAAAGTTCACTTGTAACTGGTAAACGGAAAAGTTCAAAGTGAAGTTGAAACGTATTTGCACTTTCTGAAGAGGAAAAGCACTTTGCAGCGGAACTATAGTGATTCCTCCAGGGAATTTCAGCGTCTCAAAAGAAAATGGATCCCCAAATACTGATTTAGTCAGCTGAAGTGATTGATTTACCACCAAAAGCTCAAAATTTGCCCTTATCAAACTTTGAGCCATTGATGATAACTTCATATAGTTGGCAATAGGATCAGCCCCAAACACAACCTTTGTTATGTTTGCAGCTGCTGAAGGTTCTAAATACAAGATGGTTACCTGATCCAGAAAAAAAAAAAGATAAAGGTGAGGTCGAGAAACAATAATATATGAATTATTAAATGATTTAAGAGCATTTGTACTTTGGTGTTAGCAGGGGAGCTTAGTTCATAAAAAATGTCATCCTCGAGCTGCATGATATTGTCTTGCAGAAAGGATACTGACTTCCTAACATTAAAACTTGCAACAATATCATGACCTGTAAACAAAAATATCATTAATATTGCAATTCTAATATAGATAAAACCGCAAAGGAAAACATCATAAACACGTGAAAAAAAGTAAACAACATTCCATGTCAATTCAAACAGCTCATCAAGGTTTCCTTCTCTAGAGAGAAAAAAGGAAACAAAATTAGTTACACGAGACAGTGACATGATTACCGTCACTCTATTTGATGCAATCTCAGGTGCATATGAATGGGACACATGGAAATCAGACATGTTCTTCTCTGCTACAAAAGTCGCCTTACTCTTTTGTCTGCACAGCCAACAAAGAGAGGCCACTCGCTTGCTAAATTGCTCACCAAGTCCAAGGTAGTATGGATTTACAGCTGCCTCTCTCAGTTATTGATCATTCTTGCTTTTATTCTATATGCAAATTTCCTTACAGAGATATTTTTGCTCGCAATCCCTTAATCCCTTCTTAAACTTTTCAAGGGCACCAGCTATTGTAATTTGATCCCAAGGCAATAGCAGTAATGGATAGAAAACCGTGCAGATGGCATCATACATGGAAGCCACTTCCATGAAAGCTCCACTTAAGCACTATAAACTATTTAAGTAGCCAAAATAAAAGAATCGGACATATCTTCGTAAGCATAGATTATCCCACAAACTCTCAGATATTCAGTAAACTTTGAGCAACCTTTTTTTCCCCCAAGAAATCAGCAAACAAAAGAAATTCCCGAGTTTGAACTCAGAAATGAACTTGAGGCACTTCGGCTATGTGATGGAAGACAGTCCACCACATAAAACTCATCTTCATGCATCAAAATCCAAAAAGGAGAGAAATAAAGATTTGCGTACTTTGGTCAAAATAAAAAATTTCCAAATACAGAGTAGTTTTATACCACATTAGAAGGCTCCAAATGGTAAGAATAACTTCCAGATAGGGAAGAAAAGTAAAGAAAAATATGCATTAGAAGGCTCAAAATGCCATCAGTAATATGCAATGGAGTTAGATAGTCCCATTTACGAGATTATCACATAACTAAAAGCATTATTGGCTTAGCATGGGAAATGTTAAGTCATAGCTGCTAACTAGATTTGATTACTGTATATCATAGAGATTAGAAATGGAAAAAACATTATACAAGACCCATTCGTCGTCATATTTCATTTTAACTTCCATGAACCCTAAATTTTCCTAATAATTCTACCGAAGCTTAACCGAAATACATTGCTTCAACTCCATTCTACTACATTCCCAAGAAACTTTAATTAATGTGTCCTTAAAATAACAATCTGAGGATAATCTTAGAGGCGCTTAAGGAAATGGTTGAGATAATACATGGTCTGTGATACAGTTCGGGAAAAACACAAGACAGAAAAGTAAAAACCATCTATAAAGCTGCTCACAGCCATCACATAATTATTATTTGTCCAATTTTGTTCCACAACACTCTCTAAAGAGTTTCGAAAAGTTTTACAATAATAATTCAGGAAATCATACATTGACAAAAGATCAGGAGCTTAATGTAACAATTACAATGAAAGGACTCGAAAGAAAGATGAGTTATTCCGTATTAGTATATGAAAATGCAGGCAAATCCATTAATGCAGTACTCTAAACACATAATCCAGGATAAAACAGATCACTAGAGAGGCAGTCATAGCTTAGTCAAACTTATATCCAATTTGCATTATACAAATCCGTAAAATAATCATAGCAAAAAGCTCTAACTATAACTATAACCATAACTGAACGCAAAACCAGGAATAAAAGTAAACACAAAACCCACATTACACGTTTCCCTGAAACTACTTGACCCATGAACTAATAATAGATAAATTAGTCCACTGTATTTAACTTAAAATCAACTTAAAGCTCCCCCCTAATTATCCGGCAATAAACAATAAAGACAGATTTTTTAGATATTTTGTTTATAATCCAAAATCCACCGACAGATCAGAACGGCCATTGAAGCCTACAATCAGACGTTTCCAAAAGGGAAAAGAAAAATTAGCATTGCTTACATCTAGAGCTATCCAAAGAAGCACAATTGAACCACTTTCACTGGAAAATAAAAAACAGCACATATTGAAACCAAAGAAAGAATACAGATCTATCAATCACAGGATCCACAAATCCGATAATTAACCCTAGCGGAAGAATTTCGAAATTCAAAATTCAAAATCCAAAACGATAGCGAAGGCTCACCTCTTAACCTGAGATCAAAATCAAGATCCCCTCCATCTCGTTGCATAAACGGCGGCAACCAAAACACGACGGAGAGAAACACCGCCGCCGACAAAATCAGCACAAACAAACACCGAAGTCCGATTAACCTACGCAAGCCATTAACCCGATATCCACAGCACCGAACAAATCTGCTATCTGCATTTTGGTTCGAAGAATCATCACTGATAGGCAATGCCTGTTCCTCTTCAACACCAACCTTACCCATAGCACAACAATGCAATAGCGAAATCAATCAGTTCACTGCTTCTTCTCCTACATTATACCACTTGATTGCCATAGCCGCATCCAATTTGGTGGCGAATTGGGGCTGGGTTTGTTGCTGCCATTCTTTTCCGCTATGGGGTTGCTTTGTAGAGCGAAAAAGGGGGAAAGTGAACCATCAACAGTAATCTATCTAGGGTTTCAACAGTGGATTTTGGAGGAGAAGAGAGGGAACAAATTATCTGTAAATGAATAGTATGGGCTTTTTAGTTAACAAGTTACCAAATTCGGTGGTTTATATATGGATATTGTTTGTCTTTTTCTTTTTATTTGTCTTTGTTGGCTATAAATGAGTTACATTGTATTAGATGATAATAATTATTGTCATCCAAAATAAAGTTACCATAACATGTACATGTTAAAAATAACTAAAATTTTGTGATTGTTGATTTAAATTTCATAGAGTTACTAAGTTTTTTTTCTTGAATAATTATTAAATCCATGATGAGGTTGGGTTTTGAATCTAGAACCTCCAACCAACACATTAGATATGCCTTCTTTAAACATAAATTAATTATGTATTAACGGTTATCACTTTTCGCAGCTAAATGTAATTAGCGATTTGTATTTGCGATAAGTTGATATTAAATGATTTTAATTGTTGAATTTAGAAATGCAAATACTATCAATTTTAATGCAATAATATTGAGGTATATGATTTGGTAAAATTATAATCAATTTACGAATATACATTTAGCTTAAGATTATGATATATTTTATTGAATAAATATTAATAAATAAATGCACACTTCAGTCCATATCTTAAGTAAATTTCGACAGATTAAGCTGAGACCAAGGCAAACACTCTTTGGTAAAATATATAACTAGCATGCTTTAAGACCGAGTATTTTTATTAAAAAAATACATGTGACTGAATTTATATAATTAT
>CAOJBJ010192359.1:0-12592 GCA_948291685.1 Euphorbia celastroides
GAGTTTCGATTTTCGCAAGCAGACCAAGAGGTTGAATCACTTCACCTAAAAGGAAATCGAAAAATTGTAGAAGTATGTGCACCAGATTTCAGCTTGGTTATTTTTTTTCTTAAAAAAAGAAGATTTCAGTTTAGCTGAAAACATAGAGGAAAAAATACATGTTTCTCCGTTTACTCCGTTTAAGTGTTTGAAGTATGATCCATAATCTCCCTTTCCTTTTAATTTATTGTTTTTCTCTCTCATCTCACCTATGTATTTGTCACATGTCAAAAAATTAAATGAAGAACATGAAAAAAGACACTAAATTAGGGACAGCAGATTTTTTCTTGAAAAAAGCATGACTTTCTTCCACTCTTTTTTTCCCAAACTTTTTTTTCACCTCTAGCCTGGCTCAATACATAAATTCAGAATTCTGAACTTTAAAATGTTACAAATAATTCCTCAAATTTTATGACAATTACAATTAACCATTTAAAAGCTATAACCTTCGTAAAAGTCTAGTATATGCAGAAAAACAAATCAAGTTATGAAAGGTATGTCTAACGTGATAAAAGGGAAATCAACCTTTTCGTTATTCAATGGATGGTGGCATTCCTATCCAAAGGGAGTTGTCAATTCCTAGGCAATTCTTGCATCGATTTTTAATCTGGTCTGGATTCTACAAAAGGCGCTTTCGCTTGTAATTCCTTGTGAAACATGAAGTGCTCAAATTCAAAGAACAAAAGATTCAATTTATTGAATGATTTGCAATTACACACTCTCAAGAAAACTACAAATTTTCACAAGTTATGAAGTGATCGTGAATTGATAGATTCACTCATAAACTTTCTCTAGACTAGAAATTCAAGAATTCACATTGTATTTTCTCTCAACACACTTATATATATGAAATCTACTAGCCTAGAATGCTCTCCTTGCAACTATATCTGATTTTGCAAAGAAATTCCCTTTATATAGAGATGAAAAGTAATGTCTCTTGAAAAGAGTTGTGTTTGTTGATAAAAAGCCACACCCTTTCACTTCTAACACGTGGATAAGTCTTCTGGATAGACACCCCTTCATATGTTACGGTTAGAAACCGTTGTGGCAGTTAAACGAACTTGAAACCGGTAGAAATTTTTGAAGAAGTTTATGAATATCGTGCAGGTCATGGTCATGAATATGAGTCGCAGTTGTGGTTCTTATCTGCTTCTCCTCTGCCCACATTGCTGACAAGTCGCGATCGTGACAATAGTCGCTGTCGTTATTTGGCATTTCTTTAGAGAAAACACTTGTAAAACTTCACGAACTTCACCTGAACTTTGGAAGATTCAATTGTAAACAAATCAACCTCATTTCTAACACAAAATGACATAAAGTCCTCTCCGTATACGCAATGTTGCATCCTTTGTAATTTTAACCTCTATTTCTCTTGAAAATTTGTACTTCCAAAAAAACAAGAACATACCCCGTGAAATCTAATAAATGAGGTATAAAAATAACATTCGAAATAGATTATTTTATCCTTAAAAACCTTTGTAAATAAGTGTCTTTTTACACTTATCAAACACATGTTAGAAATACTTACAATGGGGTTCTTGCATTTATACCAGGTATAGACTTCCTAGACATTGACCATATGATGTTGAATATATGAAGACAATGTGATAAACATGGGGCTTGATAGCCAGAACCCTCAATTTAGCTTTCCGTGCGGTCGAATTCTTTGGATGTGTCGATTTAAGATCAATTGTGTGATTTATGGGAGAACTCTGATAGAACTCTTTCGAATAGGACATGGCCTGAATGTCGATAGAGTTTCGACTGGGGTTAAAGGTTTAGGAAAAGTTCAAGCTATAGGCTAGCTATAGAATTGCTTTAGAATTGGTATAAAAAGGTATAAATTGGTATTAGAGTGAAATTTATGCGAGGATTTTGATAAAATTTTAGGAGGATTGGTATAGAAAAGTTCTTGGATCAAATCCTTGACTATCCGGTAGAGGTTTTCCTAGAATATAGGGCTTTTAGATGAAGTCGATCGATGCCCAGGTACTAGGGTCTTTCGAAAGCTTTGAGATTATTTTTCCGAGGGAAAACTCAACCAAAATGCTTTTTGGAAAGGCTTAAAAGGGCTTAAAAAGCTTTTAAGACATTCTTGGACTTGGGAGTGTGTTTGGATCTCAATTTGTTCTTAAGAGGTGCTTGTGTTGAAATGAGGGGGTAAAGGTGGCTATTTATAAGAAATTCTCGAGGGGTAAAATAGCTGGCTGGCCCTTTTCCTCATAAGGCTAGGTCTATGATTTATATGGTAAAATAGCCAATCAGCTAGTTTGCTACAAGTTAACTTTTTGACTTTCTGTAAATTTTTTTTGGAGAATTTTGAACAGTTGTCGGTTTTGGAGTTTTCGGGTTTTATTATTTTCGGATGCACATACGATCTTTTTCGGCCCCCATTCAAAATTACCGTACCTAGAGTAGGTAGAATTTTTATTATCAGGCTAGATGGATCGTGCTTACAGTTTTCCCTTCATTGTCAAAACATTTATTACGTGGTAATAAAGTTATTATGCGCGACTAATGAGTAATGTAAACATGTACTATAAAACAATTTTTGAAAGAAAATTTTCTAGTGCAGATAAAATGTCAAAATTTGCTAGGGAATTGTGTGAATTTTGGTCCTTCATGAATCCGTGTGCTTTGGAAATATTTCCACAAAGAATTGTATGAAAAATTTTGGAAATAAATTTTTTTTGCTATGGATGAAAAGTTATTATTTCAAAAAATGTTTCCGACTAGGGATGAAAGGTTGTTTCCATATGGAATCGTGCAATGAACCGATTCATCGGGTATATAGTTGTGACTTTCAATAGAGGTTGTCTGCTATGGACCATACTCGAATTTTTGTGACTTTTCCAATGGGGCAATTGTAAGTTGTCGTGGAACCAGCAGACAAAGGATCATCATTAGGTCCAATGTGGCTACCTGTTTCCGGATCCCCTTTGCACCCGCACGAGATTCTTGCGCGCCTTGTGCCATGTCATCCAAATGGTTTTTCTCACTCCAATATGAGAATGTGCTGAGTAGATGCAAAGAAACACAATTCTCATCACTTTTCTCCTCTTTCTCTATAATAAGTTACCCCCAATTCTAACTTAAAAATCGGAGAAGCTTCGCCGGACTCTTACTAGCTACTCCAACCATTGTTCTTACCACAGTGACATAAAATCGAGCTTGGTGGGATCTCACACTATCAACACCAAATCTTAAAACCCAACACGAGTTGCCAAAGCAACCTCTGAACGAAAATGACATATCAGAATGATCATAATTAAACCATTAATCATGTGTGACGGAAAAAGCTATTAGTTAACACAACGTAAGGATGCTCTACTTATGGTCTTATTATCTATCCAAGTAGGAAAAGAAGATTACTTTGGCATCATGTTAATTTATTTAACGAGGGTCTCATATCCATGGCAGTAAGAAAGTTAATTTGATGGCGGTGGTCCGCACGCGTATTCACAAAATGTAATGTTAGATTATCGAGTATAATTTGTAACGTATGTGGTCCTTTCTAGTATAGCTGTATACGTGTTGGCTCAATTAGGTAATTATGTAATTAACCCTAGTCGTATATATACGTAACTCTAATAGAATTTTATCAGAGAACCATTCCCAAATCCACCGCCTATCTTCGTAACAAAGCAGGCCGCCGTTCTCCTCTTCCACTTTGTCACTTTTTTCTCTACTCATACCCGATTTCACCCATGGCCACCGAAGGAACAAAGACCTCCTCCGTTTCCACCGTATTCATTGCTGCTCCTCCATCAGAAACTATCATTATCGCCCCTGCTTTCTCCCATCAGCTCCCCATCAAACTTGACACCACCAATTTTGTGTTATGGACAGTGGAATGACTCATCACTTAGCTTCAGACTTGGAACACCTCAACATTCATTCTGAGTATTCAGGTCCTAAACTGGTCACTCTAGGTAATGGTTCTTCTCTTCCTATTAAACACATTGGCAATTTGATTATCCCTACTGCTTCTCATTCATTACAAATGTCTGACATTCTTCATGTATCGGATTCCAAATCGAAATTGATATCTACTAGTGCAGTGACTAATTCTAATGATCTTTCTGTTGAGTTTTTATTAATAAATTTTTTGTTTTGAAGGACCTTCATTCCAAATAGCTGATTCTACGAGGCCCGAATAAGAACGGTCTCTACAATCTTTAAACTGCTACTCGGTTCCTAGCTTGGTGTCATTTGACCTCTTTATCTACTTGGCACGATCGTCTTGGTCACCCGTCCTCTTCCGTAGTTAGTTGTATTTTGCGTAATCAGAATGTTTTTGTTAGGTCTTGTGGTAGAGATACAAACTCTATTTGCTCTAGTTGTGCTGTTAGTAAGAGTCACAAGTTACCTGTGAGCGGGCAAACCTTCTCTTCCCCCATCGTGTTCCCTAGTCGGCTTTGAGAGTTACCAGTCTGTGAGTGGGTTTGAAAAGGATTTACTACCACGAACCTGGAGGGCGGACAGGAGTTGCTTGTCTCGACATGTACTCGCAGCGGGAGGGAGATCTTATGTCAGAATCGAGCCTATGGCCCAAATATCGAGGTCTGAATACCTCGTATCTCGTATTAAAGGACATTAGGTCAGCTATGATATGCCAAAACATTTGGTTTTAAAAGAGAACGGAAAACCCATCGCTTAATAGTGAATCGTTTCCATAAATATAGTTTGGAGTAGCCACCTGGTTCAGCTCACAACCAGGAATTAACAGAGAAACATGTTCGCATAAAAGTTTACTCATGACACTGATCCAACATTAGCAGTGATATACCATAAAATAACTCACATTAGTGTGTATACCAAGGGTATGTTTTATTACATGCTTGCTTTATATAACAAAACTCCTTGCGTAATTTAAACAGTGTATGGTTCGGACATACTTATAGAGTATCCTTGCGTTTGTTCATAAAAACGAAATCTAGAATCACGAACAAATGCTTTATGATGCAATCAATCAATGCAATAAAGTTTGGCGTAGTAGCCAAGAACCCTTAGTTTACCTTTCCTTGTGGTTGGGTTTTTTTTGGGTCGGTTTAGGACGGATTATGAGATGATCAAGAGAACTTTGGCAGCACTCCAGGTTGAATTTTGGTGATAACTGAGTAAGATTGGGTCTTTACTTTGACAAAATTCTGACTAGGATCAGAGGCTATAGGAAGCTATAAAAGGGTATAGGATGTGAAATCTCTGGGAATTTGAGCAGAAGAGGTTCAGAATCAGAACCCTGACTATCCTAACAGTGAGTTGCCTGATATGCGGGGCTTCAAGTGAACTCGGTTGTTGCCCAGGACTAGGGTCTTTCGACAGCTTCGGGATCAATTTTCCAGGGGAAAGACTCGATCAGAATGCCTAGAATGACTTTGGAATGGCTTAGAAAGCTTTGAAAGGCTTATAAGAGGCTTAAAAGAGAAGTCATCAAGTTTCGGGATGTTTTTCAACTTGAGAGGTGGTTTGAAATGGTGGGAGGAGAGGCGTTTTTATAGCCATCTCAGGGTGTCAATCTAGCCGATCGGCTAGTTACACCATAGGCTGAAACTAGTCGATCAGCTAGTTTACACCTATGTGTAGACTAGGTGCAATCTAGTTAATCACTAGTTTGCACCTTCTAGAAGATGACACGTGGCAATCATCTAGAGGGTCAACTAGCCATCAAATGCACAATACTTTTGACTTTATCTAAAAACTTATTCGGGAGAATTTTGTACAGTTTTCGGGTTTTCGAGATTTTTCGGGTTTAGGGTTTTTGGGTGATTTCCGGTTTTTCAGAATCAAGACTTTGAAACATTCGAGTGGAATCAAGGTTCCAGACATTTCTGGAATTTTTGGGAATCCTAGGGTTTTGAACATTACGGAGTCAGGGCTCCACGATCATTAGGAATCAGGGATTCCGGACATTACGGAGTCTAAGCTCTAGGATCATTAGGAATCAGGATTCCAGACATTTCGGAGTCTAAGCTCCAGGGCCTTTAGGAATCAGGGATTCCGGACATTACGGAGTCAAAGCTCTAGGATTTTGGGGACATTACGGAGTCAAGGCTCTAGACATTTTGGATTTTAAGCTCCAGAGTTCCTGTATGCACAATCGATCTTCTGCCGGCTCCATTGTAATTCGCCCATACCTAGAAACAGGTTAAACATTCACCATCGAGCTAGGTGGACCGTGCGTGGTGTTTGCCCCTCACGCGCAGAACTTTTATTGGAAGAAAATTAAAAGTTATGATGTGTGACTAGTGAGTGCGGTCTAACCGCGGCACAAAACAACTTTGAAAACAATTTTGAAAAGACAATATTTTGAAGTAGATAAATCGTCGAAATCTGCTAGGGATAAAAAATTTCGGCCGACTATGGATCCGTGTGTTTGAAAATTTTCCTCTGGGGAAATACATTTGAATATCCACTAGGGATAAAACATTTGTTTCCTTGGGAAACGTGAAGTGATTCAATTCGTTGGGGAATTTGGTTGTGACATTCAATAGAGTTTGTCAGCCATGGATCCACACTTGAATATTTGATAATTTTCCAGTGGGGCTATGAGTTGATCAACTGGTGATTCGAACTCGAAAAGCACATCGCTTGGGTTATGCATGAGTAAAATTTTGGAAAATGAAATTTTTAAATATTTTGGTCCACCCATCTTTGAAAAACATTTTTTTCATGCATGGATGAAAAATTCGGGCATCTGGGATGTTCCAAGAAATTATTTTTTGCAATAAAAATGACAATCAATGAAATTTACAGCATCGTGTAATCTAGCCGATTGGCTGGATTGCACTTTACTTGATTGGCTGAAAAAATTACTGTTACCTCAACGGTAACTTCAGCGTGTAACGGTAACTTCGGGGTGTAATCTAGCCGATCGACTAGATTACAACTTCTATAAATTCAGCTGAGAGACTCCTTTTTCTCTACCAATTCTCATTCTTCTCATTCTCCATTATATTGCTGCTAAAACTTTCCAATTTTCAGGTCGAAAGCCTACCTTGTGACTACGAGCTCATCCAGGTGCTTACTGACAGGGAGATGACCGTGATCCCTGTTCATTCTGTTGCAGCTCGTTACAGCATGACTCTAGGTCGGACATATCAGCCCGAATCATCTTTCTCGGTAACCGAAAAGTTCAATTTTTCCCAACAATTTTTTTATTTTATTTTGATTCAGTGCTTTTTTAGGAAAACTTTTAGGATTTAGGAACCGTAACAAAATTTAGATTGAACCTTTAAATCCATCTTGAAGAAAGTAGCTTTTCTAAGAAAATAGCTTGTGAAACGCAATAGCATTCGAACAATCATTTAAAAAATTGCATTTGAACAATCATTACATTAGCAAAAATTCATTAAAGCATGAAAGGAAGAAGGATTTCTTCAGAGATAACTTGTAAAAGGCTTAATTCCTACCCTTGAAAGGAATTGGATAGTGAATTAAATCCCAGCAAGAGTTCTGAGGACAGGAGTAGGCTTGGCCGAACCAGGATAAAAACATCTTGTGTTAAAATTTCAAGTAAACTGCTCGTAGTTAATTCGATCCGGATCCAGCCCATATTCCGGAATCTTGAGCAAAACTTAAAAGAACACACGTTTCCGCAAAGAGTGTCATTCACCCCCTCTGACCAATTCCTCATACTGTTTGGACCTAACAAAGGATATTGAGAGCTAACTTCTAATTTTTGTTTGATCAAATTAATTTATCAAAATAGTGTTCTATTTATGGTAGAAAATTTTGAAAAACAATAATTCGAGATATTTCTTTGTTTTACCAATTTTTATATTATGAGAATAAAATATCCTGCTATTTCTATGCAAAAGTTTCTCTTTCTTATTTGTTAACAAGTTTTTATAATATCATACCTATTGAAGCATTTTGTAATTTTAAATTTAGATAATTGGTGAATGTGCTGACTATTAAAAGGAACAACATGAAAAGTGCAAAACTATGGAATTCATGCTTTATTAGTTTATATGTACAATATTTTAATAACATGACTTAATTAAAAATATTAAAACAATAGATAATTAATGGTTTCAGTATTATCTATGGAATGATCCAGCAATAAGAAAATCGCACACCATGATTATTGATAGATGAGGAATATGAATCAGAATTGAGTTGTTACTTGCAATTATGTCTCACGGTCAAACTAAAGTATTTATTGAAACCCATCAATTACACATAGCAAGTTAGACACTCATGATTATTTCAGTTAAATCATGCATGTTTGATAATGATTTATTGAAAAAATTAGTAGATTGCATGATTAATGTTTGCCCAATCAATAGATTAAATTGGGATATCATATATACGTAAATAAATTGAATTAAATCATAGCACATATCTTCATGATTGGACGGTGTGAATGGGAATATAACAATTATTCCAAATTTTAATACGTATCTGCATTATATAGGATGTATTGTACGCAACATGATTACATAATTAAGGTGTTATTAGGGTTGTGAGTGGATCATGAGCTATCGGAACTCGATGGAGATCCGTACCAATGAGTTTGGAGAATCTTAATTCAAAAAGAAAAATTGTAGTGGTGGATATGGGAAATTTTTTACCCCCAAAACCTTTTTGGATTTGGAGAATGCATCCCCAATTCGATAAAAATCCAAACTCGAAACCGATAAGGCCTAATGGAGATCTCCGATTAATCCCTGAAACATTCAACTATTTTCAATATTTTATAATGTTTGATAACATAATGAAATAACTATTAATTATGGATGGACTTATGGACTAATGATGAACCTTAAATGAAAGAGTTATAATGTGGTTTCGTTTGTGTAAAGTGACACTCCTCAAATCACCAGTTAATTTCAATGAGTTTTCTACAATAACTATCAACTAAAATATATTTTAGTTACTACTTTCACCAAGTTACTTTGTTGTGCTTTGATTTGTAATTAGATTACATCATTTGAGATGAACTTTTTGTTAGTTTTAACTCTTGTAATGACACCAAATGCAATTATAGTTGCTCAACTTTTAGCCTTTGTTTCTTTACGTCATGAAATTTCTATTTGCCACATACCAGTGCTAAGGAGTAGCTGATGCATTTGGTTGGAAATATCTTACTCAATTATGTGATACATTAAATACAACATTTGCTTAATGTATTGGAGTTGGGTTCAAAATGAACCTTAAAGTAAAATATTTTTTGTTTGTGATATGTGAGCATATTTTTTAATCTTAATGGTGAATTGGAGAAAATCCAATGGAGAATGGAGAATACCCGAAATATTATTGGGGAAAATTTTTTATCCGAAATCTTATTGGATTTGGATTTGGATTTGAATTTGGATAATACATTATCCAATTTACTAGACCCGATTGACAACCCTAGGTGTTATTTGATTTTCATCGTTTGGTATCTATCAACTAATAGAGTAATTTGAATCGAGTACGGTATAAATTAATAAAATGATTAAAAGGCAATTCACTTAATTTAGTGTGAAAATGCTAAATGATGTAACACCTTATTATGTTAAATGATTTATTCATGTGTAATTCTTTTCAACTTATTAACATGTGAATTGAAATTTGACTAAAACTATTTTGATGAAACTTAATTAAATTAAAATTTATATAAAATTAATTGAAATTTATTGAAATTTGAATTTATTGAAAATAATGAAATTAAATAAACATATTTAAAACTTAATTAAACTTAAATTTATATAAAATTAATTGAAATTTGAATTTATTGAAAAGTAATGAAATTAAATAAAACTTATTTAAATTTAATTAAACTTAAATCTATATGAAAATATAAAAAATTATCGAAATACGAAACTTTTTCAAATTTGATGAAAATTTAATAAAGGAATTGAATGAAAGTTAGGTAAAAAAAAACATAGCCTACCTATAAATACAAATGTCCATATTTAAAGTCGTTATTTAACCGGTTTTAATTTAAACAGTTAATCTAAAATCTAAAAGTCCAAATTTTTTCTTCTTCAACGTTATTCAAAAGGTCAACTGATTTGACTGTTGAATCACATAAAAATGCAATAAGTAGAAAAAGAAAAGGTGGCATCTGTTGTTTCTGAAATGAATTTGCAATTATTATTACAGTTATCATTTCAAAGAATTTGAAAAAAAGTCTTAGGGAACGCACTATCAGATAGCAAGTGGTATTTTCTAACTCATTCAAGCGTCAACATTGGTATTTCTTAACTCTATAACTCTTTCCTCGTTAATTAAAATTGAATACACCCATTCTACAACTGCTGAAACTCACGAAAAGTTCAAGTATTTATTGATCTTTTGAGTCTATGCAATATTGTTTGACCATATTATTAGGTGAAGTAAATTTTGGATATTTAATTATCTAATATTCCTAGTGATTACTTTAATGGGTTTTTTAGGATTATGAATTTGGTCATTTTCACACATTAACACAGTTTACACTACTTGTTCAAAGCTATGGTAAAATGCAAAAAGGAGATTGCAATTATTAAATAAAATTTGAGAAGAGAGGTTTTTGTTCATGCAATGCATCCCACACAATCGATAAAACTTGGCATGAAATACCCTCCCTTTCTAAAAAAATTAATGTTTGGAAGTAAAATGAAAGAAATCAAATTGGAATACGAGATAAAGTTTATTAGACCTATAAATTCTTATCCAAAGTCAATATAATAGTCCCCATCCTTTCGTAGTAGTTTTTGCACAACTTCTATAAAGGTTGTAAATGAATTGAGCTGGTTTAGTTCGGACAGTTCTCATCTCAAAAAAAGTTTGAATTGTATTGATTCAATTTATGAATGATTTTATCAACAACTCACTAACACAATTTTGAGCTTTTGTTCATAAACGAACTATGTATAATCAAGATAAAACTCGACTAGAAAACTCATAAACAACCTAATTTAGAGGTTCTCCAACAAATTCATCAAATTGCTCTGAAATAACCTCATTTTATTAGCCCTTGAACATGCTTTAATATTTTATTAAAATTGTTGGGAAGTAAAATATGTTTTCAATGACACATAGGTAATGGTAAATGTTAAAAATCATAATAAAACAAAAATTTTAAAATTAACTAAATTCTCTAGTATAATTTTTTTAAAAATGTGATTAAATTACGAGAATATGGAATTTATTTAAGTGACCTAAGTAACATTATTATTTTAAATAAAACAATTACTAACTTTTGAAACTAGAGACTCTTTTGTAAAAAGAGAAAAAAGAAAAACTACAAAAAGTAACAAGAGGTTTGACTCAATTTCAAACCAATTGGTGAATTTTTTTCCCACAATGAGGCTAGCAGTTCAAAGAAGTTATTCCCTAAGAGGTCTTCTAGTCAATTTTCTTTGTTTTCTTTTAAGTTGTCTTCTTATTTTTCAATGCATATATTTACTTATTTATTTCCATCTTACCCATAGTATTTAATTAGAGTAAACTAGATTTCCACATTAAATAAGGGTAAATTAGTAAACTTGTGTCCCTAATTAATGTTTCTCAATATGAATGAAAGTCTCTAAAATGCCACTTATAAAAAAAAACAGAGGATGTATCAAACAAAGAATCTCCTATGTGAACTTCTTTAAGCTACAAACTATTTTCTGACTAAAAGAATGTAAAGTTAAAACATAATTCACTTTTTTTATCGTTTTTCTAAAACAAATACATAAATATACTATACTAAAAAACTGTCATACCACACATCATTTTTTTTACTCTTAGAAGAAAATTAAAAGCTATGTTGGCGAATGCATGGAAAAAAAACACAAGTAAGAGTGTTTGACATCATACTGTTAAATGAATTTTAATTAACTAATAAAGAGTAGCTTTCTTTGCCATGTTTCACTCAATTAATTTACGTGAATTAGGGCACAAAAATTAGGTGTGGTCCATTTGGGGGCAAAATTGATTAAGACCTTAAGACCACACCTCACTCATAATCATCAAAATGCATGTAGCTTGCCATCACCAATTGTCCAATACTTATCGAATTCATTTATCGCAGTTCAAAATAGAATTTTAATAGTATCGAATTCATTTATTGAATGCTAATTTTTAGCCGATTCAAAATTATATAGAAACTTGATGAGTAAAATTATTAGTCGAAGTCATCAATGTCTTTCAATTTATCTTCATTTGAAGTCTATTTATAAATATGCAATATTGAATGCATTAATTTTATGTGTATATCACAACAGTTTTAGAAAAGCTTCTAGCTTTGGATTCACAAAGTTATCAGGGGCAAGAGGACAAATCGGTTTCTTATGGAAAATAAACAAATACCAAAGGAAAAGCGTACTTGTCAAAGCTATATCGTTGTTCCACTTAAATTATGTGTTGACCTAGGAAAAATCCTCCACCATACAAAGATAAAACCATTTAGGTCCATGTCACTATCTTTGAAATGCTTAAAAAGTGATACTTACCCCCACAAAAAAATGTTTATTTCCGAGAAATTTTCTCTTGAGATACATCATGGATGATTGTGTAATTAGATTAAAGTTTGTTGGTGAGTAATTATAATTTTAATATTCTAATGAAATCATGAGTGAGATAGACACAAAACGTA
>CAOJBJ010193075.1:0-10900 GCA_948291685.1 Euphorbia celastroides
AATAGGTGGAACGGACCATTCTCAGGTTCACATATTATTTCGAGAGAACAAAAAGAGGTCTAACATAAGAAATCGTCCAATTTATACTTACAGAATCATACATTTGCAGTGTCGATATCTATTCTCATTTTCCCTGACCAACAATAAACATATGAAATACAATACATACACAATGCTTCCATAATCAATTCTGAAAGCTACCTCTTGCTTCAACGCATTCAAGGAGCCACAGAATACTTGCTATGAGATCTTTGAAAAGAGAAGAAGAAAAGAAGTCTATTATATCTCCTCGGCACCAATGCTCTGGCTAGCTTCATCCTCATATTGGCAACTCTCAGAGCATATATCATTCAAAATGGTGCAACAAATTGGGACAATTTGACACCTCAGCAAGCCATCATATATTGAAAATGGTGCTGATCCTGGATGTCAGTGAAGGTTGATAAAGATCATTCGGGGGACCAGAATCGCAATAATCCACACAGCACAAGTCAATCTGAGATCACAAAATATTCGACGGACGATGAAACTTCAACTGAAAAATATTCAAATAAGCTGACTTCAAATTCAAGAGATGCCATATTGCTGTTTTAGTGAAATATAGATTTTGGTTACCTGACATTTGCAACAGATATCAGGCCACTAAGGAGTTATTCCTATAAAATCAAATTCAAACGAGCGAAAATGGCAATCACCTGGTTAAACAAATAAATTAAGGTTTGTCGGAATCCTTTCAAAATCTCTCAATCTCAGATGGATGGCTGTCATTTTCAAAGTCTGAAAGCTCAACGTCTCCTTCAGCTTCCCAATCAATGTCGCCATCATCCTCATCACTATCATCTTCTCCGTCATCATCATATTCACTATCATCTTCATCTTCATCATCATCTTCATCTTCTTCAGATCCAAGAAATGCAGCTTTATCTTCGCTCTGCAAATAAGTAGAGAAGATCAATACTTCATTACAACAAATGACATTCATTAGAAGTCCAGAATTAACATACAGGAGAAGATGTCAAAACCGATAAAGAAAGACTAAGGCAAGTACACAGCTAACTCACTTGGGAAAGTGCAGAGACGTGATTTGAATGGCCTTGTTCCTCCGAGGCCAAACCATTCTCATCATCCTCTAGAGAAAGGCCCTAGGTAAACAACACAAGCATGCAATTATCAATTGAGGACAACAAGAAAATAACAGTGATGATGATGGTGTTAGTGGTTATAATAACTAAACTTAAGTAACCATAAATATATGCCGGAAGTACAAAATATCCCAAATCCAAGCAATCTAAAAAATTGCATTTTTCCAAATAAAACAGAATAACAATAGTGTGTTATGATTGTGCATATGTGGGAATGCGTCATAGGCCAAATAGATGATACTTACAATTTCTTTTTTCATTTGCAGTATAGTGCTTTCCAATTCTGCAATGTGCTGGCTAAGGGCCTGCAAATTACATACACAAAAAAGATTACATAAAAAACATGTTCGAATTTACATATGGCTAACTATGCTTAAACATAGGCTTAATGCATAAAAGGGCACCAGAACTAAATGCAATTCAATCAACATATTGAACAAAAATTTTGCAGCTGTAACTCTCTAAAGATCTAGTTCTTAAAGTCAGTAACTTTCACATATATAACACCCTCTAGTTGACAAGAAACAACTGGATCTGATGGTCAATAAGATAACCAGATAAAATTCAAGGGCATTTAATAATATCAAACAACAGATTACAACAGCATTAATTTTATCAGGATAGGAGTGATGTACCTCATGCCGTTGCATTGCTACAGAACGCTTAAGTGCTTTTGCCTTGGTCAGAAGGTTTCTTGGCCTTAGCTTAATCGGCCTCTGATAATTTTTCCCGCGGTAGTATATAAGGGCAAATCCTTTGGGCACTCTCTCTATTGCCACAAGAATCCCTCCACTCTCAAATTCCAATAATCTAGCAGTATCTTCAGCAAATGCTAGTGTCTTTTGTTTGGATATTAGCTTCACTAGTTCTCTATGCTTCCAATGCAAATGCATGTTCTCAATCACCCCATCAAAAACACCCCGAATGCCTGGCATATAATTACAAACAAATTAGAGAACTTTTAGGTTACTAATTGAAAATTTGAAATCCCCTTTTTGCCTAAGATTACTCACCAATAGGCAAGTAAGCCTTCATCCTCAACCCAACTCTGCGAAACATTGCTCGTTCCTCATCGGTGATTGTTTCTTGGTCATAATCAGGGCCTGAAGGTACCATAGAGGCTTCTACCTTGGCTAACAGTTTTTCAGCTCTAAGCTTTTTGGATTGGGCCTATTCAGTCATTCAAACATTCACAGTCAAATAAAAAATCAAATATTAATTACATTATAAATTTGAGGAGAGATACAGGTAGACAAGGTACTCACAATATAGAGTTTATGCTCGATTTTCTTGATGATTCGGGCCCTTTTTGCTCTGGAGGCATCCTCCGTCATCCTTTGGCGTTCTTCAGCAGATATCTCTCTTCCCCACTGGGCTTGAGCCTCATAAAACTCTGCCAAAGTGCCTGCAAGTGCCTTCTTTTCAACTTCCCCAGATGATGCAGCCTCTATTGCTCTGTTACGTTCTTTCTCTTCAGCATCTTGAATTTGCTTTGTCAGTCGCTCTCTCTCTGCAAGAGCAGCAGCAACACTTGTTGGTAAAAAGTCCTTTCCACGGTATATCACTATGTAGTACTTGTTTCTAAGCAATAACACTCCTCCTGTCAATGCCTGGAGAAAAAAAGAAACATTAGAAACACTTTTGATTAACAAAAGGTATCAATACAATTCTTGAGTCATTTTTAAAGAAAATGCAACGCACCTTTATCTCGTCAGCCATTAGTTTATTATTCGTATTCTGGATGCCTCGTTTCACAGCAATCTTTGCAATCAGACTTTTCTCCCAAAGTTTGATAATTGCAAGCGCCAATCCCTGATGATTTCTATTTCTCCCTATTTCCAACAAGCAAGATCAACATTCAACACAATGATATGAAACTTAACGAGAAAATTCAACATAAGATGAGCAATACCAAGGGCAAAATGACAAGGTAGAGACTTAGCAAGTTTTCTTAAATTTGTCATCTCTGCATTTGTAAGCCTTGACCTCATTCCAGTTGGAAGAAGCCTAAAGGGAGTTTTGTAACCCGGAACTTTTGGAGGAAGCAAGTCAGCATCCACTGGAAGCATCCCTGTGCCCCAATACTCTTCAAAACGAGGACCTAAATCATCTAACAACCTGTTAAATTCAGCCTCCTCCTCTGTCATGTTCTCTGTATTGCCAACTCTTCTCACAATGGTTTCCTTTTTTTCTAAAGTCTCAGCATCTTTGCTTCTCGTTGCAGTACTAACATCTGGGATGAAAAGAGCACTTCCTTCTTCATTAACAGATTGAGTTTTGGATGGAGGGCCTTCATAGTTAGGGCCTCGGTACACCATCATTACACTTCCTGCTTTCCATACAACCAATCCCCCAGTTCTACGCTGAACATTGTTATTCATAGTTAATTATACTGTTCCAACCGTTCTCAGCTATAAAAAGTTGAATAATTTGTAAGTAAATGAAGCAAAGAGGCTAACCTCAGTGATCTCGTGCGCAGTCTTCATATCGTGGGCAAGAACTTCATGAAATTTGAGCCTAACAAGCTCTTGTTTCCTCCATTTATCATGAATTTTCTCCATGACCTCCTTTGTTAGCCCAGCTTTGGGAACGCTGATCCTTTCTCTAATGGACATTCCAATTCTCCTCAATCTTCTCAATTCCTCATCTTCAAGCGTCAATTCCGCCAGCGTTGGCGCCTTAACAGCTCTTCTCCTTTCCCTAATTCCCTCTCCTTCAACCGCCTCGCTTCCTTTTCTCCCATCTTCCTTCCTCTCCCACGGCAACACCAAATCGTCGCTGTTTTCGTCGTTATTATTGGTGAAGATAGTGTCCGGACGAACCCACTCTCGCCGGAGTAAATCGGCCAGCCTCTCCTCCCCTGTAGGCGGCGCCAATTCTTCACCGTTAAACTCATCTACCTCTCCATCGTCCGATCCTATGCCCAAATTTCGCAACCGGAGAACGATTCTCTCAATCGCATTTTGACCTTTGTCTTTGGTCAAGTACTGAGCCTTGTCTTGGGCGTTCGGTTGAGAGAGTTTTGGAGGAGCGGGAGAGCTTTTAATGGGAGAAGGATTGGGAGAGTCCCACTTGGAAAGCCAAGGGGAATTGGAATTGTTAGGTTTAGGGTTTCTTTCGGTTCTTATAGAAGAGGAAGAGGAAGACGAAGAAGAGAAAGGCTTGTTGAAGGAGTGAATAGAGGGCCTGACGGTGGAGGGGAAGAGGGAAGGAGAAGAGAAAGGAAACGGCTTTCGGAAATGCAGCTCTCTAAATTTAGCAGATGCAATGGCCATTAGAGTGTTAGGACAATGGAGATTGAATTTTCATCGGTTAATCGGCGAGAAAAGGAAGATACTCTCTAGGAGAGGGAGCAAGATAAGATTTTTGTTTTTAGAAAATAGCGATATTTTACATAGTGATGATGTGGCTCCGTCTTGCTGACTTGGCTAAACCGGTCTTCCTCTTCCTACCATTTTGTGCTAAACCGGTTTGCGCCAGATTACGCGTTCGGCTCAATCGAAGCTCGCAAAACGCAAAGTTTTACGGACCAAATTTGACCATTGAACAAGTACTCGAATTCCGTCTACGATTAATAATTGTATTCATCAATATTTGCATGAGAGCTCGAATTCTAAGTTCCTAGCAAATAGACACTAACCAATCATTATGTGTAGTAAAAACTAGACATTTATATCAAATAATTCACCAAGTTTCCTTCAAAAATTTATCAGGTTATCCCTGTAAATTCAACTCAAACCCAATTGTTAATAGTTCGAGTGGAGTCGTGTCAAGCTTAGATTGATGTTTTCATAAAAAAGACTTGATCCAATCTAATTCATTCCTCCGGGTTCAGTTTGCAAAAATACACGTAGCTGAAAAGTGGAACCTTATTTTTTCAAATACCAGTTAGTAAACATGATTAGGATTTTCTAAGTTTCCAGCTCTATGTTTTTCAAGTGTGACCTCGAGGTTTATAACTTTTCACAATCACATATTGAAGAAATGAAGTACATCAACGGAAGACGGCTCAGAGAAATTTTCCAGGTACATAAGAGCATTCAAGAATATACATATAATCTTAGATATAAACAAGCCCATTTTTTATGAACATAAGAGCATTCAAGAATTTGAATTTGGAGGTAAATTCGCATGTCATAAGATGATGTACTTTCCTGGCAGTTCATCAGACTTCCTATATTCAATTCAAGCTACAGGTTTCATCAATTTCATCCCATTAAATGATTGAAGAAAAATTCCATTTTCTTTGTCTACAACAACATTTAAAAAATCAGGGCTACATACAACCACACTTCAGTTAATCCACAAAATGCCGGTTCACCAGATCTTCAAGAACCAAGACACTAATGGAAATAGAAGCACGAATCTCAAAAATACATAACAATTTCAACATAAAGCTAGTGAACTTAGACTGAGACACCCGCAGCTTAAAAACAATATACTGCTGGTCAAATCCAAAGCTCACAGACAGCAAAACTAGCTTTTCACTGTCAGTTGCAAGATAACTAACTTCTTTATCCAAGTTATATGAATACTTGAATAGCACTAAACAGTCCTTTTTAGACCAGTGGTTTAACTTTACCAAACAACTAGGAAGTAACAATCACCTTGCTAGATGCAATTCTAACAAACTTCATCCCAATTCCCTCTCGTGCAATTTTGCATCAACAAAAATGTGATCTTCAACAATTATGACTAATACAGAGCCTTGTCTAAGCTTAGTTTAAGGTTGCAGCCACTGAAGTACAAAGGATCATTTGATGATTCAAATCCAATACAACATCAAACCAAAACCCAGAAACATGATTCTTTTGAATTCAAAAATATTGATGGGTATAATTCGAAAGCAGTTTTCATAGTGCACCAACAATATATGGAGGATGCTTCCCTGGCTAAAATTCAGAACTACCAGACTACAGACCGATATTGAGAGTTAACAAGGTCGTCCACTATCCAACTCTGGTACTAAATTTAAAGAAACATAGAACCCTAAACATGACAAAAGTGCAAAAAACTATCTTTTTTCAAGTTCCAAGTACCCTAACAACAAAAGCAGTGGTCACGGTTGGTTTACTGGATCCAAAATCGGTCCAAACAGATCTTAGCTAGTCTATTTAAACAAAGGAAAAAACAAATTTGGCCAAGGTCGCTAATCTGGATAAAATATATAACGAAAGATTATCCAAATAGTATACAGTATGCGAAAGATAAGAGAAGTAACAATAGAAGACTAAAGCTTGAAGGCACAAATTACAACTTCATGAATAGCATTAACCACATTGGAGCTTCAAGTCTAAAGGCACAATCAGTTCATTACAAGTTAAGAGTTCAATTTCACCTCATAACAGACAACAGAACATACTCTCCATATAAGAATTGATAGAAAAACAAAACCTTCAAGCAACTTCTAGGTCACTAATTTGGATAGAATATGCAAGGAAAATAACTTGTGAAAGATAAGAGAAGTGGCAATAGAAGGCTTGGAACCACAAATTACAACTTCGATAGCAGCATTAACCACATTGGACAAGTTGAAATGCACAATCAGTTCATCACATGATAAGAGTTCAATTTCACCTCATAGATTAGATAGACACCAACAAATCCTAATCTCTTGATCGAATTGGTAAAAAACAGAACCTTTCAAGCAATTCCAGTAAACTTCATTCAAGTTCCAAATCATCTCATATAACATGCATAATTCAGCATGATAGCAACAAGTCAAGTACAAAGCATCATTAAATTATTCAAACCTAATACAACAACGGAACAAAACCACTACATCCATCAAAGAAATCCCTAACAATTGTTTCCCCTTTGGTCTCGCAAAGAAAAACATCAATCCAATTCCTTAACAACTCTAATCCCCATAGTATTGGCAGTACCAATTATGGACTTACAAATAGACTCAAGAGACATGTACTGGCAAAAAGGATCAGACTGCTTAACCTTCGCAATCTCGTAAATATGCTTCAAAGTCACCGTCGATGCCTCCACGTGTCCAGGGCGGCCGCTTCCGGTCTCGATCCCGGCGGCTTTCTTCAAATACCAAGTGACGGACGGAGATTTGACAGTGAATTCGAAGGTATTGTCCTTGAACGCCGTAATCGTTACTGCCATTGGAGTATCGGGCTTGTATTTCTGGGTTCGGGCGTTGAAATCCTTGCAGAACGCCATCAGATTGAGACGATACTGCCCGAGCGCCGGACCTACAGGAGGAGCTGGACGCGCGCCGCCGGCCGGGACAGTTAGGCGGATCGTGGCCGCCACTGGACGGCGGGTTAGGATCTCTTTGAGTGTCGCCATTGATAGAGGGTTTGGTTGAAGGTTTTTCCGAGGGTTTATTGGTTTGTGCCAAATGAATCAAATACAAATGAGATTACCTTCAATAATATAATTTTCAAATATTTAATTTACAGTGTACTTACACTACTGTATATCATACCAAAAAGAATTCTGCTATCAATTAAAAATATAAATTGATGTAATTGTGTTTACCATAAATTTAAAAAGAAAATTCACAAATTGTTGATATGTGACTCCAAATTGAGAACATAAAAAATTGTAAATTTAATTTTAACTATTAAGCTAACACAATTAATACAAAACTCAAAACCACTCACAATTTTTTATGAGGATTTTCTTTCCCATATCTGATATTCATGTTAATTTTCATATGCCTTCAAGTTCTGAATGGTATAATATTTCTTAGCCTCAAGAATTTGTTGCCTTTTTTTTAATAAATTTATAATGTTAGGACCCGTTTGATTCACGGAATACTTATTATATGAAATAAGAAAAAATGAATGAAAAATTAATGGAATTGGTAGAACGCCCTTTATCGGATGGAATAAGTTTTCCTTAACTCTTCTATATATCATAAAATAGTGACTCATCCATTTTAAAGAGAAATACATATTCCATGAAACGTGTAAGATTTAAGAATTGGTATTCCATCCGACCATAGTCACTCACGTATATTTGTTGTTTTTGCATTCATTTTTTCTCTAATTCGTAGATTAGCTATTCCGTGAACCAAACGACCCTAAGGATTGTAAGACTTGAAGTCAAACTTCTACGTTTAAATGTTTGTAAAGATCAAAGAATTACAAGCCTTTACAGGTGAAGCAAAATACAGGGCTTGTGACTTTATCTCTAGGACTGTAAATGAACCGAACTGCTCGCGAGCTACTCGAGGCTCGGCTCGAAAAAAGCTCGTTCGAGCTCGGTTCATTAATAAATGAGCATGTTCACGAATAAAATTCTGAGCTCGGTTTTGTAAATGAACCAAGCCCGAACAATATTAAATATATTAGCTCATCAACAAGTTCGATAATAGGCTCGTAAATTAGCTCGTGAACAAGCTCGAGAAAAAGTTCGTAAAAATTAAATATTAAATATAATTTTTTTAGTTTATGATATAAAAATGTAAATTATGTAAATATGTAGAAGATAAACGAGCTTTAATTTCGAGCATAATTCGAGCTCGGATCGTGAACATGTAATTGAACGCATTTATCGAGCCGAGGTCGAGCTCAGCTTGTAAACACTTAATCGAGCTTAGTTATCAAGCCGAGCTTGAGCTTTTCGTGAACATGAAATTTCTTTTTCAAGCCGAACTCGAACACGAAACTGAACTCGGTTGATAAACGAGCTCGAACTCGAACATATTTAATCGAGCCGAGCTCGAAAACTGAATGTTCTAGCTCGGCTCGGTTCATTTACAGCCATATTTATCTCCTATCAGGTATTAGTTGACTGGTGATTCATTAATCGGTTTCAGAGAGCTGATAGGGAACTTGCTCAAGCTATGTGAACCATCTCAAAATTGTCATTCTTCCAATACAAGCTTGACAGTCAACCACAAAAATACACATAAATTGCTATTTGCTACATAGTCCTCAGAATTGATGAAAGCTTTGCAATTTTGTACCTACCCTGAATTGATTCCCTCGAATGGAAAACAACCATTTCAACTTCTCTGCCACAAAATCAGCGATTACCCAGAGTTTTGGGCCCTAGCCCGTTCCTAATTTCTTCAGGGTCCTTGAGCGAAATAAAAATTGAAGTATTATTGATATGTAAAATTTATAAATGAAATGTATAATGTTGTATTTCCGTCACAACAATAAGAATTCGAACAAAAACATCAAATTTCACATCATAAAAGTATAGGTAAATCATATTATTTAATTATTAAAGTTAGACATAATAAAAAAAAATTCAAAAAAACATTAAAAATAATGGAGACTAAAGAAGTTAACGAGATAAATTTTAATTCAATATTAACAATTTTAATTTATTTGATAATTCAAATAATATTAATTTTTTTATAAATAATTAATTATTTTATTTTTAATATTTTTTATAAATTAGATATCTATTTAACTTACAGTCTAATAAAATAAAAATAATTTAAGGATCATTAAAAATGGATCCTAGTCTCCCAGTCTTCACCCCTATTGCCCCCACAACAAGAACGGCCTGTTGACACATTCGAGCCAAACTTCCATAAAGAGCTTGGTCAGTCGCTCATAATGTTCTAATTATTGTACCTATTGGACCGAGCTCCATCGATTGATACTATTAGCGTTATATTTTATCAATTTAAATATAACAAAATGCTAAATTCTTGTTAACCTTTGAGTTCAATTATTATAATTCGTCGAATTGTAAAATATGGAAGAAAAATTAACCTAATATAGAAACTAAAAAAGTGAGCGGCGTGTAGACCTAATGCATAAAATACGTAATAATTCCATCTTAAAGGTAATATAAATTAATTAATTCATCAATTAAGTGAGTAATATGCTAAAAGAAGCAAAGTTATACCTTCAAGTAAGCCGCCTCCGGTGCCCAACAGATCGATATTTGCGTTTCAACCGACATCTCTCCAACTGTACTCCTAATCTCTTGTCAATTTCGCCACGTCATCCTTAATCAAAACAACTTAAGACAACGTGCGTATTTCTCAGTTATTAATTACGAAATTGCCTTCATTGAAGCTAATGCATAGTGTCCCGTGCATGCAATTTTGTATCATTAGAATTCTATTGTGTTAATTAGAGGTAAGATCAGTGAATGTATATCTCATAACTATGAATAAAATTCACTCAAATATTTTTAAAATTAACTTTAAAGTTTAAACTTCAAAATTTGAAATCCTGTGCTTATTTTATTTCAAATAAAAAAATAACTTTGTTAATCTCACGATTTGTTTGATAAATGGAATTCACTCATTTAGTAATGAACTCTCATCTTTTATAATATGATGGAGAAAAGAATTTTTATTTAAAATAAAGTTACCTTCAAATCCTCCTAAAAATGATGATTGACTATATGACAAACAATTACGATTTTGTCAATTAGTTTATTTGTGAGCTTTTAATTACGGTGAAAGCTATATCGTGACTTTGCTTTTTTCAAAGTTAACCTTACTTTGACCTTTATTATCATTTGATTAGTGTGATAAAATTCAATCCAATGTTGACGATGACAAAGTAAAATAAAAACAAAGTCACTATGAAATATGCCTTTAATTACACATGTTCATAGGTTTACATGTTCACTAGTTGAACTTCAACTTATTCATGTTCAATCCATTTATGATTTGAGCTTATAAACTATGTTCACGAACTATTTATTCATAAAACGGGTTGAAGAAATTTAAACTCTTGTCGAACTAAACATCGAACTTTTCATGAATGGTTTGATTCATTTTTACAACATAAAAGAAATTTTAATAAACTTCATCATTT
>CAOJBJ010193160.1:0-10841 GCA_948291685.1 Euphorbia celastroides
GGGACTGATACCGGCCAAAAGTTCATTTGGGCTTATGGACAGGGTATATGGATAGATGGGTAAATGGGTTAGGTCTACTCTCTTGACTTTTCAAAGTTATGCCACATTAGTATCAAGGGGTTAACTGGTGCGGTTTTAACAGGTTTAGGGGGACGAGGAGCAAATCGGGCAAACTTCAGGGGAGTCCCGATACATTAGGCATATAAAGTAGTATAATTGTTTTTACAATTATTGATGCCCCATACAAAGCAATCTTACTGTAAAGATCCATATTCCAATTATAATACGGTTTTTTTTCCCTATCGACCGTACTTTTTTCTTTTTATGCCCTGAAAATATAGTAATAAATATCCGAAACTCGTCAATTAACATTTTAGCTGAAACTCATCATTTAATTGTTATGTTATACAATTCATTACCTGTGTGATTTAGGTATCACACAAATTATTTTTGCTCTGACAACATTAGACGATATATTTTCTTATGGTAGAAATTTTAGTAATGTTATTAACACTGTGCAATATATATATATATATGTAATGAACAACATGCAACCAACTTTTTTTCTTGCCTTTAGTTCATCTACCAAATGCCACCTGTTATACTTAAACATAAAGTATCCTTTGGTTCGCCTCACGTTTTGAATCTTGCAAACACATTTACATTATTTTTGTATAACAATGATACAAAATCAAAAAACAGAGAGTTGAAAAGCAGGGATGAGATCATTGCGCAGAAAGAGAAAGCTATTCAGGATAAGTCAGATAGTATAAAGTCCTTGGAGGATGAAATATCATTGCTTCAGGTGAACATTCTATAGCTTTTACTGCTAAATTAACACAAGGAGGTTTTGTTATTGTTTTATTGGTTCCAACTATCTAGGAGACATGGATTTTTTTTTCCTGTTGAATAGAAAAAGGGAAAGTTAGATGCTGCGGACCTGGTTGGGAAAGCTCATGCACGGGCTGGCGAACTGGAGAAGCAGGTTGAAATATTCTAGACAGACAAACTGCTCATTTCTAAGTAGTGTTGTCCACTTGTTAACCTTACTTTCTTGATTCAGGTTGAGAAAATTATAAAGGATTTAGAAATTCAACTCAGGGAAAAAGAAGCCCTTGAAGCACAATCCGAAAAGAAGATTGATCAACTAAACGCAAAACTCAAAAATGTAAGTTGTGTTTTATTAGCATTTTGGTGATTTCCTATTATTGTTATGCCTGTGAATGGTGTTTGTTGCCCTCTTTATTCACTTCCACTTTTTTTCATGTGACTGTCACCAAAGTTATCAGCACCCTTTGTCTTAAATGAATGAAATGTTATCACTTATAACCGTAACCATTCTATATCATTTTTTTTACTATTGAGTTCAACACCACAATTTGGTACATCGTTTCTTTATACTGATTCCTGAATTGAGTAAAGCCCTCATCTTTTTCTGACTGAAATAAATATTATGTGGTAAAAATTAAGTTGCGTACTTGATGTACGAGGTAAGATTTTCATTTTTGCTATGAAGTTTGTGAAAGGGATGTGCTGTGAAGTCTAACATAGCACTCCTTTACACAAACCCACAACACTGGATAGGAAACAATTGTGCTAATTTTCAAAGTATGTCCCTCTCGTATCGTATTCCATACCAGATTGTAGGCAACTGACCTAAGTACTCAAAGCACACTTGAACCTTTATGCCATCTTGTTAGACTTATTGAAGTTATTTTCCATATTTTTGTCTGAAGATGAGAGATGGCCTTTCTTTATCCTTCTATTTCTTTTCTTTTTTGAAGGTCATGCAAAAAATGATTAAAGCAATGAAAAAGAGTTTTTTTCCCCGATGATCTTATATTTTGGTTCTCATTGGCAGTTGACTGCAGTCTTTTTACCTTCAGTTATACTTTTTAATCATGCAGTTGGTATTTTCTCTGGAATTTATTTTATATTTTGGGTGTTGATTACATTTACAGCTTCAACAAATTAGCGATGAACAGAAATCCAAGCTCCGCAAGACGGAGCGAGCTCTTAAAATTGCCGAGGTACATGTTGCCTATCTTTTTTATTTTAGTTTTGGGAAATGGTTCTCTCATGCTGTTTATGTTCACTTATTTTTGTAGGAAGAACTGATGAGGGCAAAGTTGGAAGCTACTTTAAAAGCTAAAGAGCTAATAGAGGTATATAGTAATATGATCATTTAGTTCATTTTTGTCCTTGAGATTAATGTTTGCCTCCTCTTTTGTCATCATATTTTTCACATCCAATTTAACATGCTACTTGACTGATACCTGATTTCTTCTTTTGTTTTTAGAATGTGCATATGTGTTGTTGCGTACTCATGTGCATACATTTCCGTTATTATTCTTGTCGCAAAACTTGGGAAAACCGCATATGTGGGTTTTCAAATGTTCTTTTTCATTACAAACCCATCTTGAGCCATGTGCTCATCAATATTAAGTAGGAGCATATCAAAACGTGCTTCACTAAGTTGGGAAATCTCTTACTGGTCAGAAGCATTCAAAGATGGGGATCAGTGTGACCCAATAGTATGGAACATTAGTGACGACTTCCTGAAGTTCCTTAGATTTTAGTCTAGCCTTTTTTTCCCTTTAATATTCATATAGTATGGGACCGCCAATGGAAAAAAAGAGTAAAGGGGCTTGTATTAGGCTACTGGCAATAGAGAAACATTCTGGAATTCCTAGAAGCCATTATTAGTGCTGAAAATCAAATAATCTGGAGATTTTACTTAGCTTTATTCAGGCTTTTGATTTTAACAATTTTATCTTGGTTTCACTTATTGTTGCTATCCATTACTTGGTGAAACTTTAATGCTAATAACATACAGTACAATTTCAGAAAGAGTCAGCTGTCGCAGCAGGATTAAAAAGTTTACTACTTTTAGCTGTCCAAACTATTATTGACATTTTAACTTTAACTATGTTCCTGAAGTTTTTGGTCAATACGTGGGGAACTTTTTGAAGCATGCCCATTCTGATGAGAATTTGTGAAGCATCCACTTGAAACTACTTGACCATGGCTGCTATGCTTGACTTCACCCCGTGCCTCCAAATTATGTCTGTTTTGTTACAGAATAGATATTGGCTTTATCTTATATGTGATATTGTGGGGACTTGGTATTCAGCAAGCCCATTGATGGTTTTGTACATTCTCTCAGGTTCATGGTGCATGGCTTCCTCCCTGGCTTGCTGGAAAACTTGCTCGTTTACAGGTAAATGGATCAAATGGTGCTTAGTGAAATAAATACAAAAAGACTTCTTATACCTTGAGGTTATAATTTTGTAGTCTTGGGTGCAGGCACACTGGAATGAGCATGGAAAGCCTGCCCTTGAAAGGGTTAAGCAGAAGGTAGCTTGTTGAAGTTGAACAGTAGTTCAATATGTTTCTTTCATGCTAATTTTGCTTTCCTTATATAGCTGCTCTCACTTAAGAGAAGTATTATACTGTTTTAGGCCTCAGAGAAAAAAGCCCATGTTGAGAAGTTGGCCCAACCCCATATTGAAACCATTAAAACTGTAATCTCTTCTTTTTTAGGCTCCATTAGAAGGCTTCTGTCGAGTAGAGATTGCTATTCTTGATGAGATTGCTTGTTACTCTCATAATTTTGGATTACATATTTTTTGTGTTCTCTGTACGAGGTCACTGAAACGATGCTTGAAAATAAAATCTTAAATGGGATTACTGAAATGTCCCCTTAATGGTACCAAGACACTCGCCATCAATTGGAGTGTTACCTCTTTCATGTAATTTTGGTATTGTTATCATTATTTGGGAAGGATTACTTTAGTTATTTTCCGCTTAAGCTTTCACCTTAATGTACGCTGGTTGATTGTTCAATCATATGACAAAGTTAATGAAATAGTTGTCTCTGTACCTTTTCCTGCAGAGATATGTTCCTGCTGTAAAGGAACAATGGTTGCTCATAGCAACTCGTGTTGAACCACATGTGCAATCACTTACTGCAAGAACAGTTGAAATGTATGAAACTTCAAAGACTACAATTACCCCTCACATCATCACAGCACAGGAAACTCTTGATCCTTACTTTCAGGTATGAATTTTACATGTGAAATATTGCCAGGTTTTTGCTGGCCCAATCCGCTTCTGAAGTTTACTGCTATATAACAGGAAGCCAAGAAATTCAGCAAACCATACATTGATCAGATTGTGACTGTCACATAACCCCATTTTGAGAAATTTAGGGTGACTTTGAAGCCCTACACAGAGCAGGCAGTTCATGCCTATGGGAAGTTTCTGGAGTCGGCAACCACTTACCACAATCAGGTACTGTTGCTGGTGTTGTAAGATGAATTTTGTTATGCGATGCTTAGTTTGAGTGTGTTCATGGAGTCAGGTTTTTATTAAGCACACGCTCATTGTTTTTTTATGTCTTTTTGAGCAGTTTTACATTGTTATTGTGTTTTCTGATGGTGCAAGGCTCTGTGCAAGAAACTCTGAATAAGCACGAGTTAACACGATCTCTTGCAACTAAGGAGTTCATTTGGTTTGCGGTATGAATTATTAGCTCTCGATTATCTAGTTTTTTTTGCCAACACATGGTAGCCAAGATATTCGACCTTGTAACTATTTTTTTTTAATTTATGCAGGCTTCTGCGTTGCTGGCATTACCTATAATCATTATGTTTAGGGTTTTCTCTACCTTATTCAGGTCAGTTTCTTGATTCATCTTCCCAATTATTGATCATTCAAGTTGATGATACATATTCTTTGTTATGTTTTCCAATTACAATCTGGGGTGTGGCTAATATATGTGGACTGTGTCTTTTGTCTATCTACTCTTAAACTTCGCAGCAAAAAGGAAAAGAGACATCCCCGACACCATAACCACAGCCACAACCACCACCATTCTCGTCGGAAGGATAAACGAGGGCACCCAGACAAATAGATTTCCTTAAGGTTTTTTCTGGCACTCCCGGTATGTTTTATTGTTCATATTTGTTGCAGTTAAATGGCTGTTTCAGTGCTGGGTTGATAATTAAGATTGATAGGGGAAATTTTGTAATTTCAACGTCTACTTTGTTGCTTCGGATTTTAGCTTAAGAACTTCCAAATATGCCTAAGACTTTTACTTCCTTCCTTCTCCTAGTTACTGCTTCTCCCTCGCAGTGATAACAAATCATAAAAGTCCCTGATTTATTCCTCCTATTGAATTGCTTAACGTGGTTGAAATCAAGACTTGTGTATCTTTGTGAAATGGACTACTGAGAAGACAAGTTACAGAAAGTTAGATTAGTTGCAGTGGGATGGAATGTCTGCTCTTACCCTGTGTTGCCTTTTGACTTGTTTTGTTGGTTGGGAAATAGTTTTATAAGCATGTGTTTGCCCCAAGTTGTTTGGTGTAGCAGTAAATTAATTTGTACATATTCAATAATGGTATGGTATGCCCCCTATTTTGGTAAATGCAGTACAGCAGTAACTCGTCTCTTTCTGGCAGATTGGGAGTTCCGGTTTTTACGGCTCTTTTGCACGAGTTCTCTGGGTTTGAATTCAGTGCTGGCGAAGTTTGGAGCTCCTGCATATTTATAGTCAGTGTGATAGTTGATTTAGAACCCTTTTTTCACCGAACAGAGAGACATCCTGGAAATTTTAGATGTAATACGGCTTGTCTATTAATTATAGACTTGAAGGTTATTGTTCATTCACATATGAAATAACTCATAGTTTCTCCCAGAGATTATGGTTCTTGGAAGCCTGCTGATTTGCATGGTTTATTTCTTGATTTTGATTTGAATGCAAATTATTGCCGATGTCTCCTCATTGATAGCATTATGCCAATGGGAAGTTTGAAAACTGACGTGATTATTTATCATCCAATTGGGGCATCTTGGCCGCTGCTCAAAAGGACAGTCCTTAATGTGGAAAAAAGTGGAAGTTTTTGTTTGTTGTTAGTGGGACTTGAAATACAATAAACTATGATCCACTCGAACATGTCAAAAACTGAAGGAAGAGTCTTGTTTTCACATCAAAGGGCCCGATGCTTCGTCGATGCCTCACCTGAGGGCAACAGTGGCCTTGCTTTGACATTGCATTCCATCTACTCGATAGATCTTACGAGCACACATGTTTGCCTGGTACATGTTTCATGCCAGGGCCACATGCACATTTCTCTATTTCAAACCTACAGAGTTTATTTAGTAGGGAAAGATGACAGAAATTAGAAATGAACAAGAAAATAAGAGAAAAACAGAAATACTTAGAACTACAAGCCTAAGGAGTTCTTAATCTCCCAACTAACATACAAATATATTCCAATCTATTATCTAGTGCTGGGTTATTTTACCCATTTCTGAGTGGCTAATTCTGAAGAACTAAGTGCACAAGACAACTAATGAAACCTAATCAATGATCCCAACAAATCAAACATACTTGAAATACAAACAGACTTTATCTAAATTGTCACTCATATGAATTGGGATTATAAGTAATCCTCAGTAAGGAGGCCAGTAACCATCTAGCTCCACGCAGTTTTCAACTCCGACAAATCGGTTATTTCCATTGCTGATTTCAGCAGCACTGTAGGCTGCTGCCTCTGCCGAGAAACCCGAACTACTCATCATTGAAGATGGAACATCCTGCTGATTCATCCCAGCAGGAAGACCCTGAATTGGCCTATACATATTAGCCTGCACACCTGTATTTCCTCCCAGATTCAAGTTCAACCCTGGATATAAATTCTATATTTTAAGTACATATTCGATACATTATACATGGCATAAATACAACTAAAATGAAACTTTTGGTACCTGAAATTGTGAAGGATCCTCCGGGTCCCATTGGATAGTTGAGTTGAGGCTGGAGAGGTATGCTAGATGCGGTACCAGGTAGTCTGAAAGCCCTGGAAAGTTCAGCAAGTTCAGCTTGACTCATGAAGTTCCTTCCAACCGGGAACTGATAGTTGTTGTCTGTTTGGATCAGTTGCTGGGGCATTATGTTGCCCCCCATTTCTAGGTTGTAATTTGCAGCTCTTGATTGGTTCGATGGGTATTTTCTAACACCTGCACTCTTCTGAAACACTCGGCATACTACCCATTCATCCTGCTATTTTTCAGTTATCAATTCTTATCTCGTCAATACGTGAAAAAAGTTGGGTTTTTTAGATGCATATGTAAGGTTTTGTGGATGAAAGTCGTTACCTTGGTGGCCCGAAAGCCAGATTTGGAGTGAAGGCGATACTCGTGCATAACCCAGTTGGTTTTCTCGCCTCTAGGAGCTCTTCCTCTATAGAAAACCAAAGTCTTCTTCATTCCAAATAACTCAGATGTTGCGCTGTTGAATATCTCTTTATCTTTTCCAGTTGTTTTCCAGTATCCTGTGTTTGTTGCTCTATTTGTTCTTACTCCAGTCGGGTACTTCCTGTCTCTCAGGCTGAAAAAGTACCACTCTTTTTCTCCCATTTTCGCCTTTCCTGAACCAAAATTTTCAATATTCATACAACTTAATTTACAAGTAAGTTTGCATATGTTTGGTGAGAATTATATCGCAACTCATCAGAATATGGAAAACTTGCATAAATTAGCTAATTATTGTATAACCTGCAAGTTTTATCAACAATTATTTGAGTTGCATTTAAAATAATATGGATCTCAAGCTGAAATCTATACAACAAGAAATGTCAGATTTCACAACAAATAGATCTGTATCCATATAATTTTGTTATATATGTCAAAAATATTATTTATCAATATGTAAAAGTATGGCAGAAAAATTATGTCCATATTTTAAATTAACGTATGCAACGATTTATATGATGTTTTTGCTGCCAAATCTGTTGTTTTTGCATAACTTGTAGTGTAAAATCAGATTGAGCTAGTACCCGGAAGATCCCAAGGCTCGCACTTGTTGAGATCAACATCAGCAACAGCTCGTCCAGTGAAATTAGCATCAGAAATCTTGTTTAAAAGATAGAATTTGATGAGTTCTTCATCTGTGGGATGAAACCGAAATCCCGGGGGCAAAGTTTCCTCTTGGCTTTTACTGCTATCTCCTGCTGCTCCTCCTCCTCCTTGATGATCCATTTCTTTTTCCTTTGTTCAACCGTATGCTTCTGTACTACAAATCAAAGTCATGAATAACGTTGAACTTCTCATGATTAAAGTACTAAAAACAAAACCCTAAAATCTTAACAAATATGCAACTTAGGGTTTGCATGATTTTTATCAAAGAAACCCTAATTAAATTCCAAGATCTAATAAGATTTGCAGCTTTATGAAGTAAAGTTTGCTTGCATGGAGAAGGCTAAATTTTGTGAAGCTCTTACCTAATATGTTTCTTCTCCTATAAGAGACTACACCATTATTCTCATGGTTTAATATAGCATGGAAACTGCTTTAAGAAACCCTACTTAATTAGTTTTTTGTTGTTATGTACAGAAGCTTCTTTGTTATGCAGCTGCATTTTATATTAATTTATCTTGTGTTGTTGGTATTGTGGTTACATTAACATCGTTATTTATTCACTAGCTATGGTTTCATAATTGGTCTTTTTTGGTTCAAAAAATAATTTATTTTGGTATATATCACAAGTTTTAAGAGTCATAACTAACGGTTCCCGTACCTTGTGTTTGGAAACCTTATTGTAATTAGGAAATCCAATTCAGATTTTCTATACGATATTTTTGTATATATAATGAATTGAATCAAAACGAATTCAATTATTCCAAACACACCCTTAATGAAATTAGAGCATGAACGTTCTTACACACTCAACATGCATTACCAAGTGAGCAACCATCATTATTTTCTTCGCAAAATAGAAATTTAAATATATGCATTATGTTATTTTATTTTACTGCACTGTACCCACTAATTGATTTTGAAAATAATATGTGGATTATCATGGAAAAGCAAAGAAACCTTAGGGATGATTTTTGTACAAAAATGAGTAAAATGCTAACTTTTGCAGTATTTTCTTCTTTGATCAAGTTTTCATCACGAAAAACATTATTTTATGAGATTGAACATCAGCTTGAGATAAATACAAGTATCGAAGCTCTAGTTACATTGCAGGAAAAATCAGCAGGGCGTTGATGTATGGTTAACCTATTCATTGCATTGGCTTGTTCAAAATCAGCATTAGAATAGGCATTAAAAAATCAAATTATTGATCTCACAATGAAAATGAACGAGTTTATACGATAGAAATCTAACTTGCCATGTATATTAATTCAGTCAACCATTGAGTTAAGGCTAACAATTCTGTAAAAACCCAACTCCAAGTTATCTATATTACAAGCAAATAAGACAATTTTTTAGTACTTTTTTTGGTTTGAATGGTGTTTGTTTTCGAGAGTTGAGTGTGTGGTATGGTAACTCCATATATAGGTCATATTTTGTATGAAATTATCATGGTATCATCACTAATAACACACTATACTCTGATGCCACTCCGAAAGATTTAGTTAGTTATCAACAAGGGAAGAACATAGGCTGTATCGGTGTTCAATATCTAACTCTTCATATGACATATTGGAACCACATCTTATATTAGAGTATGTCATGTGTCGAAGTAAATTTGTTGTAATAGTAACTTAACAATATATAATAAGTTTAATGAAGATAAAAAAAAACCGGGTTAGTAATGATTTTGGCAAGATTGAGAAATGTTTGAATTATTGAGAAATAAGACTCTTTCACAGCTCAATGTCAATTACAGACATCAATCTTAATCATCTTTATGATTACTTATCAAACACTTCACTTAATGAAATTCATTCTTGTCTTGATCACGTTTGATTATCTGTTCTTGAAGAGCTAATAATAATTCCTTAATTAAACAACTAATATCGATCAGTTATTTAATTAACAAGATCGAGACCAAATTGAATGTTATGATTGACTCAAAATCAAAACGCAACAGGTAGAACTTTCTTTATCATCCAACCGAAGACGGAGTCAAGACCAAAGAAGAGGTTGGACACTCTGTTCATCAACCCCTCCATTTTTTTTCTGGTAGTTTGACGTATAACAACGAGAGTTTAATAAATTTATGCAGCTAGCTAGGTGTGACAACGCCGCAACACGGTTCCCCAGCACTCTTCGTGCATTCAACAAATAGCAAAAATTTGCGATTACATGAAATAACCATATTCATACTTTGATCTTGGTTATACTATATTATTAGAAATGATATCGATTCGTCAATAGATTAGAATCGAGATGGTAATGTTAGCACTTTTTGTGAATTAATTAGTACCCGAATTACAGCTCATTCTGATGATATTTTTTTTATTACTATGTACATTAAGTGAGGTAGATAACATCAACTCACTCCTCGAGAGTGAATATATAGAGTGTGATATTGTTGATTTTATCTTGAGAAAGTTGGCCTAACTCACATGGTACACTTCAGGCATGAATGCTTAGATGAACTTTGAGCATAATGTGAAGTCATTTATTAAATTGTTTGATGATGGTTGAATTTCACATTTGTATAAATTGGTTAACTGTATAGGTGTGCATGCATATGAGTTGAAGAAAAATATTCAGAGAATTTGTTTTAAATAATTTCTACATTTGATTTCTTAACATTAAAAATTTGTCTATATCAATGAATTACATGCATATAAATTCATCAAGGCACTGTATAGAAGTTCAAAATCATTTTGTTATCTCATTAAACCATAAACTAAAGTTACTTGTTACTTAAGGTAAATAAAATGTATTATTGTCTTCGCTTTATACGTGTCACGATAACGTTCTCATGGATGAATTCGATTAAAAAATAAATCTACAACGACTTGATTTGTGTAAGTTGAACGTAAAGTAGTTGAAATGGTTTTGTCAAGAAGAAGAGTATCTAGAAGTAAATAGAAA
>CAOJBJ010194086.1:0-12187 GCA_948291685.1 Euphorbia celastroides
CATATTGACATCCAAAACCTGAAAGCAATTTTTACACATTGGAAATCAATTAGAAAATAAAATTTATAATATCGAAATATCAAATGATGATAAATATGGTGAAGGCTCTTGGCCTTACAGATTCCATGAAATAAAAATAATCATACACATAATAAACACATACATCAATATATCATGGCACCAACCTAAACTTCAAACAAAATTAGCAAAAACTAGTAGGTATTATTTTTAGTTATCATTTTGTTTTGCTTTATATTCTTAAAGAGTCTATTTCTATGGTTAAAATTGAAAGCCTCAACATCAATTTGAATATGAAATCAGAAATCGATGAAACTAAAAAGATGAATAATTAATTTCTCAATCACAAAGCACAACAAACAATTAATCTCTCAATAAAAAAATATACAGAACACTTATTGCAGTTAGGTTAGAATTAGTTATTCATAGTACAATAATTGGAAACAATAAAAAGGGAGAATAAACAATTCATAAACCGATTTGATAATGTGAAGCATGAGAACAAACCTGGTACCTTTGAAGAGAGAAAAAAGATAAGTCACATAATAGCAAGCATGAAGCCTTTTCCATCTTCTATCTGAGATTTTCATCTTTTAGTCCTTTCTCGGGTTATCGGGGAAAATCAATCCAAAAGCTAAAGAGGTAGCGGCGATTTGCCCAAATCATAGTCGGGGGATAAAAGATGATAGAAATTGTAGGGAGAAAACTTCCAAAATTGAAAATGTAATCTAAAACAATTATTCTTTCTTCAATTATTCTTTCTTCAAAATGTAATCTAAAACAATTGAAAATGTAATCCAAAGAAAAGATTTGGGAAGTTATTAACACGATATCAATGCAAATTATTCTTTCTTAATAATAAAATAAATATCTAAAACAATTTGTCCCCAATTCTAAATAAAAGAAGAATAGGGCACCATAACTAAAGTCATCCTCTATATTAATCTCAAAACTACAATTAAGGACAATATGATGAAAATGTCCTTAGCCTTCTGTCCTCAAATGTCACGTTTTTTGTAGTGGTGCTAGGCGGCACTAAATCAGCCGAGCGCCCTAGGAGACCAAAATCGAGCGACAAGCCCGAAAAATAGGGCTTAGGCGAGGTCTAAACGGGGATTTTTAAAACACTGGAAAAGAATCATATGTTGTCATCACAAAAGCAGGCTACACTGACCATTAACCTCTTCATAAAAATTGTCTATCATTTACATCAGTTAAGATTTTGACTTCAGTTCACTAATCAAATTTTAACTTGCTTATATCTCAATTATGGCTAAAAATGAACCAATAAATTCACGAGGAATTCGATACTCGGCTTGATAAAACCTCTTTCAAGCTTAACTAGCTACTAAGTGAAGTTATTAGTGAACAAAAGTTTAAACTCAGTTTATTAAACGAGCCAAGTTTAAGCAAAGATATATTTGGTTCAAAAACTTGAGAACAAGCTCGATAAGAGGTTCACCAAATATTTGCAAAACGATCTGTAATCAAACTTGTTAATGAGCGCATTAATATGCTTTTATAATTTTCTATTTATTAATTATAAATAAAAAAATTACTTTTTTTATTTGACTGGTACAAAATGAAAAATAAATATACATAAGAGTATGTGAATTGGTCTAAAATCTTATAAAATATTAAATGTATATGATGCTCTAATTTGTTAGATTAAATCATAGTTTATACTTGAATAGAACTCAAATCTTAACTAATACTCACTAAATTTAATTGACATGTTGAACCTCGAATAAGGTTCTAGTAAACTCACCCAAATAAAGTTCAAATAAGATAAAAAATATTCGGCTCGAGATCATGTTGACCAAGCACTCAAATTCGGCTTGAGCTCCATTTAACCAAGCTAGAACCTAATAAAGCTCAGTTCAGCTTGTTTGCAGTCCTACTCTCAATCTAACAATCACACAATATTTAGGTTAAGTTACGAGGGCTTTATTAACTTAAGTTAGAAATATCAAGTCTGAATTTTAACTAAATCAAAATAGTTAAATGAAAAAACATCAACTCAAACAGTGAATGACATAATAATAGTAAAGGGCAACATGCATGTCGATTGGGCAGAATGCAACATGCCAAAACATTACTTTCAAAGAAGTCTCCGATAAATTAATGATGTCACAGCCGCCTTACTTGAGTTTTGTGACTTTTAATTAATGAGCAGAGTCGCTATTTTAATTTGAGCTTAACTGAATCTATTGTAAATCTATAATTATATAGAAATTAAATTGAAAATTACAGAGATAAAGTTTTGTCATGAGTAGTAATGTTTCTATATGTAGTTTAAACCTGAATTGGTTTATAGTTTAAAGACTTAATATACCTGAATTCATCTCAATTTGTCCCTATTGTTTATTACTCCTAATTAAGACTTTTGAGAGTCTCAAATAATTCCTTTTAACTTATAACAGTGTATTAGTTTACCTTTTTGAAAAATTAAGAGTATACTCATTTGCCTCTTAATGCCACATATCAACTTTTAGTTGACTTGACTTTTTAAAAATGTCATTTTTCATCTCCAATCGAATGTTGGCACGTGTCATTCAGGGAGCAAGCTAGTGTATTTTTGCAGTTTAAGGAACAAACTAGTGTATTTTTGTAAGTTGGAGAGGTTATTCACTTATTTGAGACACTTCAAAGTTTTATTGGTAAATAGGCGTTTAGGACTAGTTTAAGGAGGTCATCAGGTATTAAGCTTAACGAAAATAATATTACATGTTATAGAGTGGAGAATCAAGTGAGAAAGTGATCCAGGAACCAACTTATTATTTTATTTTTTTTAAATTGCCTCATTTAGACTTATAATAATAATAAAAAAGTTGTACACTCCACTCGAGTGTAAACTTGAACCTGTGATTTCTAAGATCACAACTTCAGTATTTAACTATTAGATTAAGATCTTTGTAACAAATGTTTATTTGTCGTTTTTAAACAGGAAGAAATGGAGATGATTTTTGTTGTGTAGAAATAGTTCTTACTTTATTAGAAGAAAATCGTTTTTTTTTTGAAAAGGGAAGTAATTAGTTGAAAAAAAAATGATTGAATAATGAGTCTTGCAACTTTTATCTCAATTTGAAGAGTCATTTCGTAATCTCAATTATCACTCTTACAAAATTAATGTCACGGTAGCGTTTTAGTTGAAAGCTTCCAGAAATTAATTGTCCAATGTAAAATATAGTTAATTTTTGGTGCCTTTATTTATAATTAATAATTGAGATGCATTAAATAAAATTTTGAAAAGTAAACTTATTAGCGTAAGTCTTCAAAAGAAGATATCTTATTGCACGTCGTGAGCCTATAAATATCTCCATAATCTCTCACCAAAATAAGCAAATAAACACTTCCAAAGCCAAAGCCAAACAATATCTTTTCAACCATGCAAAACTCCAAACCACATGTTGCCTTACTAGCCAGCGCCGGCATGGGACATCTCATCCCGGTTTTGGAGCTCGGAAAACGCCTTATCACCGACCATAATTTCACGGTAACGATCTTTGTTGTGTCTACTGATCCCTCCACAGCTAAATCTGTTCTCGAATCACCATGTCCTAACCTCACGATTTTCACACTTCCTTTTGTTGATATTTCATTATTGGTTGAACCGACTGATAATGTTGTCACAAAATTAGTCGTCCTAATGCGTGAGTCGATGAGAAACCTCCGTTTAGCAATCTTGGGTATGAAGTTCCAACCCACGGCTTTATTCGTTGATATCTTTGGAACCGAAGCTTTTCCTATTGCTGACGAGTTCGGTATGTTGAAATATGTTTTTGTTACTTCTAATGCTTACTTTCTTGCTCTAACAATATATGCTCCGACTGTGGAGAAAGTAGTGGAAGAAGAGCATGTTAAGCAAAAGAAACCACTACAACTGCCTGGCTGTAGACCGGTCCGATTTGAAGATACGCTTGAGGCGTATTTAAAAATGGATGATCGAGTTTATAGCGAATACACTCGAGTTGCAACTGAAATTCCAAGATGTAACGGGATTTTAGTAAACACGTGGGAGGGTTTAGACAGTTTAGCTATTGAATCTCTTAGAGACCCAAATATGCTCGGAAAAGTGGCTAGGGCACCGATCTATCCAATCGGTCCACTAGCTAGACAAGCTAAAACGGAAGTTAAAAAAGGAAAACATATTCTAGAGTGGTTGAATAGTCAACCTTGTGAGTCAGTAGTTTATGTCTCCTTTGGAAGTGGTGGGACTTTGTCAAGTCAACAAACAATAGAACTTGCTTGGGGTTTAGAGTTAAGCAAACAACGATTTATTTGGGTTTTCCATCCGCCAATGGACCATGACTCGTCCGGGTCATTTTTCACCATTGACAATGAGAAAGAAGCTCTAAAAGCCTATTTGCCTGACGGGTTCTTGACCCGAACTCAAGAAGTGGGACTTGTTGTGTCTACATGGGCCCCTCAGTCCGAAATTCTAGCACATCCATCAATAGGCGGATTTTTAACACACTGCGGGTGGAATTCTACTCTCGAAAGCATTACAAATGGAGTGCCCATGATTACATGGCCATTATATGCAGAGCAGAAACTAAACGCTACTTTATTAGTAGAAGAGTTGAAGGTAGCTATTCGATCCAAAAATCAATTGATGGATAATATAATCAAAAGGGAGACGGTGACAACGATGGTAAGAAAGATAATTGAAGATGAAGAAGGAAAATCGATTCGGAAGAGAGTTAAAGAACTAAAATATAGTGGAGAAAAAGCGTTAAGTGAAGGTGGTTCGTCAAAAACTTCGCTATCTTTATTAGTCAAAAAATGCGAGTACAGTTTCCATTGCCATACAACAAAGGCAAGAGGTGCTTAGATACGACATGAATGCCAAACGACACATCGCTTCCACTTGCCAATAAAATGCTATTGTTTTTTCTTGATTTTCTTTTATGTCACGTGTTATGTTTGTATTGAGGTTATTTTAATCAAAATATTTTATGTGATATGTTATATGGTACTTATATAATATGTCTTAGTTTTATGTTTAGAACATTCTCCAAATATATCCAAGAAATGATATGTATATATATTTCGTTATCAGTATATATTATATATTGTCATGGACAAAATTAACTGATTAACCAAATTAATACATCAAGAAAAGAATTAAAAAGTTCCACAAAGGAAATTCATGATATCACAGATAGTAGAAAGACCGTGTAGCTAAAATTAAAATAAAAAAATAGTTATTAAAAAGGTGAAGGTTATGGTGACTTTGTTTTTTTTTCTTTTAAAAAAAAGTTAATCTTACTTTATTATTCTTCATCATTAGATTAATAGAGTGAAATTTAATCTAATAGTAATGACAATATCAAAGCTGGGCATTTTTAAGTTAAAAAAAATCTATAGACATATAGATATACATGTATGTAAACTTTGAATCTATACGTCTGTATGTTTTTTCAATTTTGATATTTTTAATGACTACTTTTTACTTTAATTTCTGCTCTATATTGTAACCTTAATTTGACGTTTTCATCTTATATTTCTAATAAATTTTTATTCAGTTAAATAAAACGAACTCATCATAAGACAAAAGAAATTAAAAGGTATCTAATTACAATTAAATTTAAATTATGTAATATTGAAATTCAATAACAGGTCTGCAATATGTTCTTCTGTCAGTCAGGAAGTCCTAAGTCCTAGCTAAGGAAGATATATGTACCAAATTTTGGGTACAAACTAAAGATAGATTGGTAAGTGCATATATATAATTTTCACCATAATATTCAAAATGATATTCTCTTACTTGATAATTATATTAATACAAATTATAAATCAAATTACAATAAAAAAAATGTATATTATGACAAATATTAATCATACATATTAGGATTAATGCATACTTAGTCCCTCTAACTATTACGATTTTTTGAGCGTTATAACGCCTTCACCTGTTGATTGTTAATTTTAACCCCCTGAAGTTGGCAAAAGTGTTAGTTTCAGCCTCCTCAGTGACACGTGTCACATTGTGATTGGTTTGACTTTTTTAAAAGGCCAAATTTTTTAATTCTGTCTCTCCAATCACATTATGACATGTGGCAACCGGGGGGAGAAACTAACACTTTTGTCAACTTCAGGGATTAAAACTAGCAATCAAAAGGTGAGGGTGTTAGCTCAAAAAATCGTGATAGTTGAGAGAGTTAAGTATGTATTTGGCCTACATATTATAATATTAACATCTTGAAATAAACTGTATTTGAACATGATTGGCCAAACATCACTAATGAAAAAAATATGGAGAAAATCTTAACATGTAGAATACTTTTATTTTATTTTAAACTAATATTATTTTAATTATTTCACCATTGAATTAAATAGTGGAATCCATTCATCCGATAATAGAAAAATAAATTATATATTTTTTACTGAAGAAACATGGTCTTATTAAGATCGATCAGAAACAATTACAGCTCTAATCAAAGATGAACAAGTATCAACCAAAGTCCTCATACCTCTCGAAGAATCAGCCGACTTAGCAAAGAAGTGAGCCGTCTGATTCACAGACCTTCTAAAAAATACAATAGACAAATTCGAAATACAACTCATAATGACCTTACAATCCGCTAGAATAAAACTGAATGGAGCTAAAAAATCTAACTCATTAAAACAAATTAAATATACTTTAGGAAAAAATAAAATCACTTCATAGTTCTCCTAAAATTTGATGGATAAAAGGCAATGACTAAGCTGAGTTTAAACGGTATTAAGAGTTGACCAACAGTCGGGGATAAAAACTTTATGTTAATAGATTGTTTATAAAAACAAGTAGCAAAACGGACAAAACAACATATTGAAAAGGAAATAAGAGTTGACCAACAGTCGGGGATGACAAATTGTCCCATTTGGGACCGTAAAACGAGTCATAAGTTAACATAATATAATTGGTATATAGATAATATTTTCAATTAACCGTATTCAATAGTCATAAAATACCAATTTCAATTTTCATACGTGCCATGCCATGTGCTTAGTACTTTAAATGTCCATGTGCCTGCTTCAATATTTAATTCACTAAAATCGATATTGTAATGATTTACGTAACTATATATATATATATATATATATATATATATACTGACAGTTGGTAATTTCATTTTTTTCAATTTTATTGATATTATCATTAAATTAAATTTAAATTTATTAATTTAATATTGATAAAGAATAAAGTAAAATTAACTTAGAAAAATAAAATTATTACACCCTTCACCTTATACTGAATACAATAAAATTATTTTATTCTTTAATTTTTCATATTGTATGAATTCATCATATGCATGCACGCTTTTTAGTTGATTTCTTAAACACTTTGTTTGTTATTTAATAATTTTTATTTAATTTCATACTTAACTATCATTCAATTTACCTTTTATTTACTTAATAGCGGAGTTTATTATGTTAAATTAGAGGCAATAAAATTTCAGTAAACAAACATGAAGTCAAGTCCTATACGTCAAAGATTAAACTCCAGTACATGATCTATAGATTGAAAAATATAGACAACTTTTTTTTGAAAGAAAATATAGACAACTTTAAAACTAATAATAATCTACATGAGTTAAATGATTGACCATAAAACACTGTAAATTATCAAATAAATTAAATTTGCTTTGAGACAAGATAAATATGCTCTTGAACAAAATTTAGGTGTTTTTTCTCAAAGCTTATGCATTTTAACTTATTACTTATAAAAGCAGTCTTTAACTTATTGATTAGATAATTAAATATTTTTTATGATTTATTTTTGACTTATAAGTGTATTGTAAATTTTGCGTATATGATCAATTAGATTGCAGCCAATAACAGTTTATAGTTTTACCGTTTGAACTAAACAGTACAATACCGTATAATAAGGTTGTTCGAATTTGAGTCACTATTTTAGAAAAAAAGTCAAATTTATTAGAATTCTGTAATGGACCCAATACCAAATGTAGGGCAAAAGCAAAAAAGAGTCAAAATTGTAATGCACTTTTTGTTGATTGGGATTTTGAGAGTTGAGACCCACCAGGCATTTATTTGCTAGCGTATTTGACACAGCAATTAAAAGCAAGTGGCTTCATTTTTCTCAGCAGCTAAATTGGTCAATAATAATAATGTTGCATTAAGTTGAGGATCAATCAATCAAATCATTTTTTGTGTTTAATCAATTAATGGAGTCAATTAAACACAAAATTTACGTCAATATAAATTCCATCTTTAGAAAGTTATCACCGCAAACCATGGGTGAATGGTCCATTTGATAAGATTATATTCTTCATTCAAACCCCTATCGATCACAATTTCTATTCACGAGAGAGAATTGAAAAAAGAAAATATATTGAAAAATTGACATGAGATGGACTTTAACGAGCAATTACTTATGGTCCGCCTAATGTCCACATAAAATAATCTTTATGTTTGTACACTTTTTCTTGATATTTACAAGTATTATCGAAGGGATACTTTTGTGATGAACTTAAATGAACTATAGGAGTAGTCTAGGTCTATGTATAGTGTAAATTAATCATTAGGTTTTAAGAGGACTATTGGTTTAAGTTAATAATTAAGACTTGATTATTAAAAAAAAAAGTAAGACTTAGGGGGTGTTTCTCTGCAAATGAATGTCTTTTAGGCTTGAAATGGGTACAACATTGACTCGTTTCACTGTGTAGAAATTTCATTCAACAATTGGATTTGTCGGTTTTTAAACTTTACATATACAAGAGTATCTAATACAATGTTATAGAACCGTTTAACCCAAAAATTTAAACTAATAATAATGTCCAGTGACATTTATACTAGTCCTAACAATATATAGCGGTATATATTGCATAGTTTTAGGTTTTCATCACAGCTCGAGACGATTCGAACTTGCGTGAGCTTGCGACGATAACTATACTTTATGTGTGAGTAGTTTTCATTAGTAGGTCTACCATACAATTACAGTAATCGAGTCCTTAGCTTAGGTCTAGATGGGTTAGGGAGGTTGGGCTTTGATACAGCCCAATGTTAAAGCCCATTTTTGGATCCTTGAAGAGTATATAAGGTCCAAGACATTAGCAGGCATAGAAAGCTGCAATGACTTTAAAGTCTTCTATTCCAATTATCTTTATTTGTTTTACAAAATTAGAGAGTTTTATTGACTACTGATATTTGAAGTATATATTGACCGATGAAACCAAACATAATATCTTATTAAAATTAGAAAAAATAAAATCTCACTATATTGAAATATAGATAAAAACTTGCCACATAAGCAAGAGGGAACACATGACGAAAAGTAAACGATTTTGCAACATGTAGTTTTTTAAGCTCCGTCTTACGTCATCGTGTATCTACAACTATAAAAACTCTTGAGTACTCCATAATAGTTACTAATTTTGTGGATCTTGAACAATCTTGCTTGAAATAGATATATTATATAAATTATTGAATTTTATGTTGTCACGGGATAAAAAATTTGTCATGTTCAACTAAATTTCCCCCTACTTTTTTCCTCGAAAATGGCATTTAGACTTCTATTTCCACGATGTTCACATTTATGAAATATATAGAATTAAGTTTTAAATAAAATTTTTTTATAATGTAAAAGCTAACTGAAAATTTATATTTTTCTGGCATATTACCTTTAGTGTCAATAATTTTTTTATATCGTATTCTTTTATATAATTGACATTTTAAGTAACATTAAATGTATGCTTAGATTTCTATTAGTCTCTAATTAAGCCCCAAATATTTTTCATCCCTCGAATAACGTCACTTAGTGCTTTTTAAGACACTAACTATTCAAACATACAAAATTAACAATAATGACAAACAACTAAGCGCAATGACTGTTGATAAACTATATCGTTACGGTTGTATTAATATCTGAACCAAATTAACAAAAAGTCAAAAAATAATGTATAAAATTTCAGTTAGAAATAAAAATGCTTAAAACTCAATTAAAAGTGCGTGTTGTAAATTAGAAGACATCACACTCAATGAAGTCTTTAATTACTTAAATGTTTCCAAAGCGGGTTTTGACTTTCAACTAACAATCAAACTTTATTAAACTTGGATCTTAATTTATTTACAATTTCCCTCTAATTGGCTAAAAATAAAAGTGTGTTGGAAAAATGAGTATGACCGGTCAAATGAAAAATAGAAAATTTCAATAAAAATTATATTTACATAGTATAAATTATATTGATAAGGGATGGAATAAGACATACTTTTGTGTACTCGTACAGTATTGGTATTAATGCTAATTACGCTTAAATTAATTTTTTAAGGATTTATTGATCTGGCAAAATCTTTAGTTGAATCCACTTATACTAGTCAATACCGAATTTCAATAGCTTTACTAGCTTGACTCCTAGTATGGTTATAATAAGACCAAATGCATAAATGCCTCCTTTAAGTTGGCAACTTTCATCCATTATATCCTTCAAGTTTGAAAAGGTCCTATTACCCTCCTCAAGTTGGCAAAAATGGATCAATTACCCCCTCAATGTCACGTGTCAAAATATGATTAGTTTGACTTTTCAAACATATCATTTTTTGACTTTTCTATATCCAACCAGAAATCAACACGTGGCATGAAAGGGGGCAATTGATCCATTTTTGCCAACTTGAGGGGGATAATAGGACCTTTTCAAACTTAGAGGGTGTAATGGGTGAAAATTGCCAACTTGAGGGGGGCATTTATGCATTTAGCTGTTATAATAACAATGATGGTAATGTATATGTATGAAAAAAAAGACTTAGATTCGAATTTTCTTAAGTATGTGGAGAGAGATGAAGAATTTGAACTTAATTAAGTTTAAGTTATGAATAAATAAAGGGTCTTTTAAACAAATGTCTAAAAACGCCTACTCATTTTTTGCACCTGTTCTTTTAATTATAACAAATGTATGATTCTAAATATTTTAACAATTAAAGACTAAAATGTCCTAAAACACTAAAACCCTAAATTCTCTCTACATTTCAGCCGCCCCCTCTCCCTCTCCATTTTTTCCGGCGACCCGACTTCTGCCGGAGTTAAGTCACCGTCGCTTCCCCCACCTCCGCCGTCGCTCTTCACACCCGCTCTGCCGCCTACTCGCCGTTCACCAGCTCCCGCCGTCTAGATTTACGCCTTCGTTTTCCGCCGTCGCCATCGCCGTCGAGATCTGGAGGTTCCATCGCCACAGCCGCCAATGTCTCTTCGTTTCGCCGCCACAGCCGCCGAGATCTGGAAGTTTAACCGTCACCGCCGCCCGAGATCTCTTCATTTCACGCCACCACCGCCAGATCTAGAGGTTTCGTCTCCGTCGCCGCGGAGTTCGGGAGGTTTCGCCGCCGCCGCTGCCGAGTTCGGGAGGTTTCGCCGCCGTCGCCGCCTTCTGCCTTCGATCGATTATTTTTCTTTGATTTTGATTTTCGGTTTTTCTGTGTTTTCCGGCTAGAACTGGCAGCGACAAGGTTTGTCTCGGCGACGGTCTTGGCGGCGGTGCCGTCCACCGCCGATGGAGCCGCCTCGCCTGCAGATCTAGGTTGTTTTTCTTTGATTTTGGTTTTTGTCTTTGAATGCCTGTGTTTTTTAATTTTCCGGCGAGATCTGGAGAGACGGCGGGTTTGAACGGCGGCGGTCTCGACGACGGCCTCGGAGGTGGTGTCGGCGGCGGAGATGGCGACGGGGCGGTGTTGGAGGCGGTTTCCGGTGACAGTACACTATATACTGACATTGGTATACTGTATACGGCGGCGGAGGTGGCGGTGGGGCGGTGTCGGAGGCGGTTTCTGGTGACAGTATACCGTATACTGACATTGGTATACTGGGGTATACTGTATACGGCGGTGGAGGTGGCGGCGGGGCGGTGTCGGAGGCGGTTTCCGATGACAGTATACCAAATATTAAACATTGGTATACTAGAGTGTACTGTATACAAAACATAGTATACTAAAATTAAAATACATAAAAAAATATAAGGGAAATAAAAAAGGACAAAAGTAAATAAAAGAAGACAAAAAAGGACATAAGCACATATAAAAGTAAGGAAAATTGACATGGTTATATAGTTTTTACAAATTATTTGCATAAATGTTACCTAACTATATTATTTACATTGTGTGTTCTCTTTAAATTAAAATTGCATTCTGTACGTTGTACTTTACATTTGCGTTACATATCAGTTACAACACTGAC